>VMDR010000557.1:0-210034 GCA_007922815.1 Macrotus californicus
CCCGGATCCACTGCCACCGGATGGGCCTCACACCCCACCCCCACCCCCACCCCCACCCCCACCCCGGCCCTGCCGCCCGCACCGCACACACAGGCTCCACATTCAGAGCCGTGAATGGTGTCGGCCACAGCACAGACTCTGCAGACACTGCCAGCATCACAAAGAGGACTCTGCCCCCTGGGCCATGGGACCAGCCCTCCTAGAAATGGAGCAACATCCACTGTCCTCACTCTAGGACCAGCTGGGACAAGTCGGTTCCTGTATGTGAGGTGCTCCAAAGCACACCAGCCCTGGGGCGCTGTCCGGAGCACGCTCGGTGCCAGCAGGAGCGGAGCTGGAACGCCACGCCACCCCGGGACAATGGACACCGGCTCCGCCTCGCCGCCACCGCCTGACTGCCTGCAGGGTCCCTTGTCATCCTCCAAAGCTCAGCTCCCATGCCTCCGCCCTGAAGCCCTCCTGACCCTCAGGCCAACCCACAGCGTGCCCTGCACTCACACCTGCCCAGCTCACACCTGAGGCCCGGCCATATGCCAATGTCTCTGGTGAGACCACCATGCCTCCGGCTCTTCTCTAGGGAAGAGCCACTGCTGTGCCCCATCCCCAGACAGGGTCCGACACACATCAAACAACGAACACGTTGTCCCCGGATTCTGACTCCACTCCCGCCCTCCCCAGCCCTGCAGCCACAGGCCTCCAACCGGGCCCTTTCTCGCCCACTCCTGGGGCAGCCAAGCCCCTCTCAGCTCAACAGGTCTGGAGGCCCCACCCCCCCCTCCCCTCCCCATCAGATTGGCACGAAGGCCCAAAACTCTGGAATCACTCCCCACCCGCACAGGCCGCCCCACCTACCCTCGTAGGCACACAACAGGGGGTGTGTCCCTGCCACACTCCCAGCCACCTAGAGAAGGCAGGGCAGGGAACGGCCAAGCAAACAGGTAAAGGCACCTGCTCAGGAGCAGGTCAGCGGGCACACTCCACGGGGAGCAGGGGTCCGGGCCACACAGGGACAGGCTCCCCCCGGAAACTCTCACACCAGGTTCAGAGGGCACGGCAGCCCTGAGCCCAAGCCCCGTGAAGAGAAGGGGCCCGGAACCCTTGCTCCAGAGACACCACAGGTGACCCCCACTGGCCACCACTCAAGAGAGGACTCCCTGCCCCACCAGCCATCAGGCTCGGGGCCTGAAAAGGAACCCTTCGCACTGGCAGGACCCCCTCAAGCCCCAGCTGCCAGAGGGTCCCTGCCTGGAGGCCAAGGCCGTCCCCACCTGCTGCCCCCAGCCCCTCCGGGCCTAACTGGCCTCATTTCCTCTTGGCGGATCCGGGCCTCCCTGCACTGCCCACCTGGACAATCTGTCCACTTTGGAAACGCATCTCTTTTCTCACACTGACCTCATTGCCTGTCTGTGAGCCACGCAGGAATCCTGCACCCCAGGTACCAGTGTTTCTGTGAGGACCGCGACTGGGGAGTGTGTGCTCACTGGGAGGCACATTCGGCATCCGCTGACTCGTGTGCATATGTGTGTGTCCTGTGGGCACATCACATGTGTCTCCCCTGCTGTGAAGTGTCCATACATACGTGCAAGGTGTGTGCATGCTGTGTGTCTGTTGGGCACACAGTTCGGTTCACTCCGAATGTGTGTCTGAGTTTACCCTTGGCTTTTCTCTGAATATCCACCTGGATTCGGCTCAAAGCAAGTTCAAAGGGGAGTTAGGGAGCAGCCCAGGGAACGTGAGGGTCACTCACCGTGCCGTGCGTCATACTGCCTCATCTGCACCTCCTCCACGCAGTCGGCCGGGAACCAGCCTGTGCGGCCTTTCACGGTTCCCTCCCAGAAACCGCCCTCCCCAATGCTGAGCACTGGGGGGACAGAAGCCAGAAAGGCGGTCAGGCCAGAGCAGGCAGTGGGAGCCCGCCCCCCACCCCCTCTCCCACCACCACCCCGGGCTAAGGTTCTGCCCGCCCACCCAGCACCGTTCCTCCCTTCACCCTCCCGGCTTTTTCCCTGGAAAGATTTCGGGATCCACAAGGAACAGAAACGAACAGATGGGCACAGCACAGGATGGGCATGTGGGGGACAGAGAGACACACAGATGGACACACTCGAGGGGGGCAGGAGGCAGAGGCAGGGGCCACGGTCTTGCTCCTGTCCTTCCAGGGCCCCCTCCTCCCACCCATCCTGCTGTTGCCCGCCCCCCCCCCCAAGGGCCAAGTGGCCAGGGCACCAGGCCCCAGAAGGACCAGGGAGGGCTGACCCCCTGCTGCTCCTCCCTCCGGCTCCCATGGACACACAGCACCCACGAGGACAGGGCCCTGGTGATGTAGAGAACCCAGGCTGAGAGGAGCTTGTCATGGCCCCAGGTCCCCAGAACAGAGGAAGCCCGGTGACAGAAACCCTCCAAACACAGACACACACATGCTGGTCTGCCCTACGGCGGCCCAGGGCCCACACAGAGCACAAGGGTTTCCAGAGAAGAAGTCTCAGAAGTGACACAGGAACCCCTTAATTATAGGGAACTCTGTAATGGGATGGGGTCCTCGGACACACAGAACCCCAATGACACCGGCCCCCTGGTAAACACCCCCACACTGAGGCGAGCCTGTGGTGTCACAGCGAACCCACAACGACAGAGGGTGGGTAGGAACCCCATAAACAGAGACACCCCTCCCTGACACGGAGCCCTTCACAGTGACACAAGGAATCCCCAGTGGCAGATGCACCCTACAATGACCACCGTGGCTCCAGTGCCCAGGGAGACCCCAAAATGGCATCAGTCCCCACACGATCGCGGCGCCCCGGCCCGGCGCCCCTGCGACCCCGCCCCCCGCGCCCCTCACCCTTCACGGCCTCGCCGCGGTGCAGCGGGATCTCGCCCTCGCCCTGCGGGCTGTGCGCCTTCACCGCGATGAACTTGCGGCCGGGGACGGCGCTGTAAAGTTTCCGCTTCGGGCCCCGGGGCGGCGGCGCGGGGGGCGCGGGGGGCGCCGGGCCGGGGCCGGGCGCGGGGCCGGGGCCGCCAGGCCCGCTCGGGCTGTAGACGAACACGTAGGTGACGGACGCGATGCCGGGGGGCAGCGGACATGCGAAGCCGGCGCCCGGGGCCTCCATGGCGCGCGGCCCGGCCCCGCCGCCGGCCTCACCGCAGCCGCCGCAGCGCCCGCTGCCCGCCGCCCGCCGCCGCCGCCGCCCGCCCGCCCGCCGGGGGCCCGGCCCGGGGCCGCTCCATGGGCCGCGCCGCCGCGCCCGGCCCGCTCCCGCCAGCGCACGAGCCGCGCCCGCTCAGGGCTCCGGGGCCGCGGGGCTGCGCTCCCGGGCGCGCCGGGCTCGCTCCATGCCGCGGATCTCCGCGCGCCCCGCCTCCTCCGCGGCCCGACTCCACCCTCTGCGGGCGGTGGCGGCCGGCCTCCCCGCCTCCTCCGCGGCCCCCGCGCGCCCCCACGGGGGGAGGCCACGGGGCGAGGGGACTGCGGTGCCCGGAGGGCGAAGGGGTGTCGGGCACAGGAGGGCGGGGAAGGAGAGGCGGGACTCGGTCAGAGCGACCAGGTGGGACCTGGGGGCGGGTTGGGGGAACACTGGTGCGCTTCAAACAGCGGAAAAGCCGCCCGGCGAAGGTTACATCGCTGAGCGGGTCTGCGCCCCCCCACCCCACCTCCGCCCCCTGCTGACACCTGACCGCTGCCATGTGTGGGGTGCCTGAATCCCCCTCCAGACCCGGGTCCTCTCCTCCTTGGACAACGGCCCCTGAGGCCCATGCACACTTGTGCTGACCGGCCGGCCAGGCCTGCTGTCCCCACCTGGGCAGCCAGCCTGAAGCCTGGTCCTCCACCTGCGCCCTGCTCAAAAGCCTGCACTGGCTCCCCAGTGCCTGAGCGGGCCAGGCCCACATTCTCAGCCAAGAGCGAAGCTCCGTGGGACTGAGAATCGGCTAGTCCTGCCACGCACTGGGGTACCTTCTCGTCCCTCCTCCCGGCTGACTATGATGGCATGCCCACCATCTGGGCTATTCTTATCACGCCATTCCAGCCAGCTGTGCTATCTCTCAGCCACAGACCCACCTTTCTCTGACCTGCTCTCCGATGCTGTTGGGAACTCTGGGGCCACATTTCTGGGGGGCCAGGGGTTCTGTGCCAGGCTCTGCCAGCAGGGGGTGCAAAAGGAGCCCCACCTCCCAGCCCCCCAAGTCAGCTAGAATGCCACTTTCTCTCCTGGGACCAAAGCGGTCTCTCCTCCAGAAACCTCCTCCTTTCAGATGTGCCACACTGCCTCAGCCCTCTCCTGGCCACTCCCAGGAGTCCCTCACCAGGACCCCTGCCCACCTAACCGCTTCTCAGCACTGCACCCAGCTGTCCATGTCCTTCAGGACCTCCTGCTGTTGGTTCCCACCTCGCCCGGCACCCCAGGCACCCGACTGAATGTTTGCATTAAAATAACACGAATACGTCTGCCATCCGCAGTGAGCAGTGAGCGGGAGCCTCACACAGAGCGGGTCTTGGCTTCGTGTTTGCTGAACGGTGAATGAATGCACAAACACTGAACGAAAGCAAGGCACCCACACAGCTCCCGCACAGGCGCCGCCCTCTGCAAAACTGAACCATCCCGAAGCTTGTTCTTTTGGCCACTCGACCGCCCCACCCTTAGGAAATCCATGGGACATGCGAAGGCTTCAGAGAGAACCAACATGACTTGGGGCAGGACAGACAGCCTTGGAGTCTGGGCAAGACGCACAGACAGAGACGGCATCAGGAATCAGGGCTGCGTGAGCAGGGACAGCGGCAAAGGGTAAGCTCCTGCTGCACCCCAGCCCTCCGTGGGGCGCTTGAACGAGGACCCTCATCTGTAAGTCGGCCCTCACAGAGCGTAGCCTCATGCGGGGTCAAGGCTAAGATGACACAGCCCAGCTGTCATCACTAAAATAGGGTGCTGTCTGTCCCCTGAGCACCTTCCCTGTGACTGGCTCTGGGGAAACTAAGAAGCAGGGACGGTGGTCCCTGCCCTCGAGGTGCAGGGAGGAGAGGCGCCTTAACCAGCGGCAGTGGCTGGCCTGGGCTGTGGGCCAGGGGCTCCCAACTGGGACCCCTCACCGGCCTGGGTTTCAGAAGGCTTCCAGAAGGAAACAACCTTCGGAAGGATTAGTCCTGCTCACTTATGAGTAGGGACCAACCCTGACCCCAGGCACAGAGGGGTTGGCTGTCTTGTCCGAGGCTGCGGTCAGCAGGTGCAAGGACCCGGCCGTCTGTCTGCAGAGCCCAACCCCACCTCCCACTCCCACTGCACAGCCAACAACGACATGCGGCCTCTGGCCAGGCTGTCCGCCCTGTGTCCTGGGGATGCCACATCCCTCACATGTCCCTGGTTCTCAGAGTCCCATCGCTCACACTGACCAGACCCTTTCCTCCCAGCATGCTTCCTCAGTCACACGCTGTCCCCAGGGAAAGTCCAGCTCCACCCGCAGAGCAGCATCGGGGAGCCTGCCCCAGGCCACAGCACCTTGCCTTCTTCCCTTCCCCACCCAGGGAGGTCGGCTGGGGGGCTGGGGGGCTGGGGCCCCCTACCCCAAGCCTAAGCCCCCCACTGAACAGATGCTGGACACCATACCTCTGCCGGCCTTGTGCTGGCTCCTCTCAGCATTGGTCCTGGCGCCCCACCCTCCCAGACCCTGCCAGGGCCCCCAGTACCCCCTACCTGATGTTGCTCTGGCTGCCCCTGCCTGTGTCAGGGCCACCGACATCCTTCTCTTGGCCACCATCCCGGTCCCGGTCTTTCTCCTCCTGCAGACGCTGGAGCAGCAGCTGGTGGGGGAGGCTTCGCAGCGAGGGTCCAGGAGAAGCTGCCGGCTGCCCCTCACCCTTCAGGTTGACATCACTGGCCGAGCGCTGCAGGGGCCGTGGGGAGGCCAGACCACTGGGGCCAGCCAGCCGCCGCCGCTTTGCATAGCTGGGGGTCTCCCTGAATGGTACTGGAGAGGGGGCACACAGGTGAGGCTCTGGGCAGCCAGAGAGGGTGGCCAACTTGTCCTGGTTTACCCGGGCTTTCCAGATTTTAAAACTAAAATCCTACGTCCCGGGAACTGCCTCAGTCCCGAGCAGACCAGGACAGCTGGCCGCCCAATCCAGACCCGTAAAGGCCAGCAAACTTCTGCAAAAAAACCCGAGAGTCGCCGTGCCAGGCTTTGTGAGCCGCACAGCGGCCCCTGTCACAGGGCCCCGCTGCCGCCACCACAGAGATGGCCACAAACCTTATGCGAGAAAACGGGTGTGGCCGAGCTCCAGTAAAACTTTATTCCAAAAGCAGATGAGGATTAAGAGACCACGGCCCAAATACACGCTATTTACGGAAGAATGACCTCATCTCCAAAGACACAAGCAGGGTTTAAGAAGTAAAATAAAAGCACACAGGAAGTGTTTCATGCACAGAGTAAACAAAAGAGACCCGAGCACCCGCGCTTCTATCAGACAGAACAGACTCAAAAGTGAAAAGTGTTACAAGAGACAGCGAGCATTACGTATTGACGAAAGCGTCGACTCATTAGCAGATTGACAACTCTCAACGTGCATTCATCGAACAGCAGGGTATCGAACAAAAATACGAAACAAACATCGACACGTTTGGAGAAGTGCAGAGTTCTACAGTAAGACTTCAACATCCCACTTCCAGTAGTCAACAGAATATCTAGAGAGAAGATCAATAAGGACATAGGAGACTTGAATCGGTAGACCTAACAAGAGGTACGCAGGGTCTGGCACAAATAACGCCCCTTTTTGATTACTTAAGAATATTTAATTATGAAATCGTAAGCACGTAATTCTATAACATAACAATAGCACACTCAAGCACACCGTGTGACACTGAAGGTGAAATGTTCGCATTGCTGCCCGTCTTGTGCAAGATCAGCACACACCACGCTCACGGGTGTCACTTCTGCCGGACCCTGTGTCTGTGCCTCTGTGGACACAGAGAGACGGAGACAGAGAGAGAGAGAGAGAGAGAACACTGCACAGAACAACAGCGTGACACGCATTCTCCTCAAATGCACAGGAACATTCCCCAGGACAGACCAAAGCGAGGCTCAATGAATTTTAAAAGGACTAAAAACAATACAAAGTATCTTCTCCGATCACAATGGAATGAAAGTAGAAATCGAGTACAGAGAAAAAAAAAGAAAAACCTTGAAAATTCACAAATATGTGTTAATTAAACACAACCTTAAATAACCAATGTGTCCAAGTGGCAATCACAAGGAAACCTAGAAAGCACTTTGGGAAAATGAAAGCAGCGATACCACACACCAAAACTTAGCAGAGGCAGCCAAGGCAGCGCCAAGAGGGAAACTTGTAGCCGTCAACACCTACGTTTACAAAGGAGAGAGGCCTCAAGTCAATATCCTAATGCCACATCTTAAGAAACTAGAGAAAGAGAAGCAAGCCCAACCCAGAGCTGGCAGAAGGAAAGAAATAATAAAGGTTAGACAGAGATAAATGAAATAAATAGAAACACAGAGAGAATCAATGAAACCAGAGTTGTTTCGTTGAAAATATCAACAACATTGACAGAACTCCAGCCGCACTGAGAATGAAAACAAGATGGTCACATGCAACTAAAATCGGACGCGGAACGTGCAGAGTTACTGCCCACCTCGTAGGCTGAAAGGGCACCGGAGAGAACACTGTTGAACGATTAAATGCCAACAAATGGACAGGCTGGATGAGACAGACAGATTTCCAAAAGTAACTCAAGAAGTATTAGAAAATCTAAACAGGCCCATAACAAGCACAGAGACTGGATCAATAATCGCAATCTCCCAACACAGGAAAGTCCAGCATCGGACAGCATCACTGATCAATCCTACCAAATATTTAAAGAACTAACGCCAACCCTCCTCAAACTCTCCCAACACAGGGGCGAGGAAGGAGCCCTCCCGCGCTCACTCTGGGAGTGACGGAAAGCCGGCAGGGACCAAGCTGACTGCTCCCCAAAGACAGACCAGGAGTGGCCGACAGCTCAGGGCAGGTGTCAGCACCGCCAGCCGGCCGTGGGGAAGCGCCACCCGAGAACCACAAGGAGACGCCGATTCACGCCGGTCAGAACAGCTGCACGTTTTTTTAAAGCCGTAAGAACAAGTGTTGACAAGGATGCAGAGAACCCAGAGCCCGCCCACACTGCTGGTGGAAAACGATCTGGTGTTCCTCAGAAAGTTAAACACAGAACCCTCATCACACGGCCCAGCAGCTCCACGCCAAAGCGCACGCCACGAAGGAACCGGAGGGAGGCGAGCAAGCAAACGCCGCGCGCACACGTTCACTGCAGCCCAGGGCAGAACCCTTCCGCGGGCCCGCGGGAGAAACAAGGTGTCACCCGAACAAACTGCAGAGCTCCGCTCAGCCGCGAAGAGGAACGTGGCAGTGACGTCCTACAATCTGGATGCAACTTGCGTGATTCTGTTTACGTGAAACACCCAGGACAGGTAAAGCCAGGCGGACAGGGAGTGCGCTAATGGCTGGCCTGGGTTGGGAGAGGGCATGTGGACTCACTGCTCGATTCTGCAGGGCTTCCTTTTAGGGGACAAAAATGTTCTGGAATTCAATAGAGTTGGTTGTACAACATAGTGAATGTACTAAATACCCCTGAATTATTCCATTTAAAATAGCTCATTTTACGTTATGTGAATCTAATTTTAAAGGAGATTTAAATCCTCAGTGTAAAAACAAAACAGCAGCCCGGGGCCTGGGTTTGACCATTCCCCGAGCCCTGTCCCAGAGTCTTGGTCCACTCGTGGCAATAGGGACGCAGGCTCTCCGGCCCCACCCAGACCTGCAGTCAGCTGTGACCCAGATGTGAGCAGCATTCCCCTAGCGCCTTGGTCCGGGAGCATCATGGGACACACGTGTGGGAGCAAAAGCTGGAAAGTGTGTGTGGGGGGCCAGGGGGGGAAGGGGGGGGACAAGGGCTGAAGGTGGCCCAAGGTGGCAGCTCCCCAGCCAGGCCCCCCGCCTTCAGGCCTGTCAGTCTGGAGGGGCAGGTGGGGCTGCCGAGCAGCTTTGAGTGGCCTGTGCCCTGAGAGTGACAGGTCACAGCCTAAGGCAGAGGAAGGGGGTGGGTTCGAGGAGCCTACTCTGGCTCCTCCTCTGTGTGCAGCCCCACCAGGGTCCCTGGGCTGGGCTGGGACAGGGCAATCGTGTCTGTCACTGAGGGAGTGCTCCTGCAGTGAGGGGTGCAGACGGGGTGGGGGTGACAGGCACAGACCCTCCACGGCCTAAGTCTGAAGACAGGCTCTGTGGCTAACGGCTGTGCCTCAGTTTCCTGCCCTGTGAACGTGGACCGACCGTCACTCGTGGGGTGCTGACAGGGTGAATTGAGACAACAGGGCCCTGGCCGGGTGGCTCAGGTGGTTGGAGCATCGTCCAGTACATTGAAAGATCATGGGTTTGATTCCCGGTCAGGGCACACGCCTGGGTTGCAAGTTCAGTCCCTGGCCAGCGGCTTTGTACAAGAGGTAACCGATCGATGTTTCTCTTTCTCTCCCCCCCTTCCCCTCTCTCTAAAATCAATAAGCATGTCTTCAGGTGACAACAGGGTTTACAGTAAATAAATGCCCATGATGACATCACCCTGGAGTTCAGGGCTGTGCCCCCACCCCCTCCCAGGGTGTAGGACAAGCAGTAGAAGGCAATCACAGGTGACCCCAGGAGCCTGAGCATCTCTGTCCACACCACAGAAATGAGAGGTGGCAGGGGCCTTCCCACGCTCAGCCAGGATTAGGCAAGCCCCCTCCCTCCAATCAGAGGGACTGAGGGTGTGGCCAGAGTCCAGGCCCACAGACCCGAGGCCCCCAGGAGGGCAGAGGTAAGGAGCAAACGCAATTAACCATAAAAGCCCCCTTTTGCTTAAAAGGGTTGGAGGCACAAAGGCCCTCAGCACCTCTCCCGTGGTTAGATGACCACACACAGAAAAGACACCCCGAATGTCCGCCAGCCCAGGTACTCCGGGCGAATGACCGACCGCCTACAAGCACGTGGGCCCAGCCAGCCTGGGACTGTCACCTGCCCCTCATCCCAACCTTGAGCTCAGCACAGCTTTCTCCCAGCCAGGGCCTGGCCCCAACCCTGCCCCACCGCCCTCAGCTGGCACTGCTGCCCGGGACCCGCCCACACCCTGGACCTGCCATCGGTTGTCACAGTCTGCACCCCACCTGGGGCCTCAGGGACCCACAACCGAGCCTTCTTGGCAGGAGGTCACTCAGGGGAGGCCCCACAGGGAAGAGCCCTTGACCACGACCACGGTCTCAATCTGGCCCCAATCTAAAATTCAACCCCAGCCCTGACGGTGACCTCACGTTAGAGCTGAGAAAGGCCTGACCCCAAGGCCGGTCCCAAATCTCAGCTCTTCGTCGTCACTCAGGGCAGAAAGAGCGCCTGGGAGTCTGTGTTCCAGACCGAGCCACGGCGGAAACGTCTGCGCCGACCAGGACACAGGGGAGCCGAGGAGGGAGCCCCTCTGTGGCCAGATGCCTGCAGGGGTGGCCTCTGGCCAGAAAATACTTTTTCCAGAAGGGGAGGCACATCCACTCCTGTGGCCCCAGCCACCCCACACCAGGGCAGGATAGCAGGCTTCCGAGGACAGGCCCCAGACCAGCCCCACACCCACCAGTGACCTGGGAGTGGCTGGGGACCTTCCTGAAGCCATTTGTGAGGCTGTGCCCACCCTCCTTCCTGCTCTGGGGTCGAGACTAGGCGGCTCATCCTGCTTTTTCTTCTGGGACCACAAGTCATGCACGCATCAGGCCCTGAGGACAGCACCCTGATCCCTGCATGTGTCCTTGTGAGCACACTGAAGTGACCTTGTCTGGAGAAGGCACGCTGTGGTCACGGAACCTAGCTCTGGTCTGGACTGGGGTGAATGCTGAGGCGCAGGAGCCGGAACCCACTGTCCCGCATCCCTGGCCGGCCCTTCACGTGGCCTGATGGTGAGACAAGACTCGACCCTGACTTCGATCCCTCTCAACCTCAGCCGATGCCCAAACCCAGCACTGGCCCCATTCAGCAGCCCCAAGCTAACCATGCCCTTGACCTTGACCCTTTGTCCACTCTGCACAGGCCCTTCCCTCAGCATACTCCCTCTCCCTGCAAGGCCTCAGATGAACTGACGGAACAGAGTAGAGCTAGCAGCCGGAGCCAGAAGAAGAGGCTCGGGCAGGGGGCTCCCTTGTACTGTCCCCAGGGACCCCCGAGAGCCCCCACAAACCCACATTCCACACAGACCTCGCGTGGGCAGAACTCACCAACATCCGAGTCCTTGTGGGTCTTGATGACCTCCGCCAGCTCAAAGTTCCCTGCAATGATGGCCACCTGTGGGGGGGGGGGGGAGACAAGGCTCAGCGGTACCACCCTCTCCACCCCCAGGCGCGGGGCTCCTCGGGCTCCTGTCTTCTGTGGATGGTGGCCTCAAACTTGGCCCCTACTCCTGCCTGACCCACCACCCCAGTCTGCCCCGGACTCAGGAATCCCCTGGGGCACGAGAACTTCAGAGCTAAAACCAGGACAGTCCGGGGCACCCCGGGGCCCACTGGCCCCCCCAACTATTCTCCCCACACAGCACCTTTCCCGTCTCAGCTGTGGCCCCCCACTGCCTCCCACCTGTCACCCATCTGGTCCTCCAACAGGCCCCCCACAGCCATCCCAGCGCCTGCGGGACAAGGAGGTGGCCTGACCTTCTGTCCCCACATCTTTTCTGTAGGCCCCAGCTGCCTCCAAAGGTCCCCAACTCCTCCCACACATTGCAGGCCACGTGGACACCTCCCATGTAGTCACCCAAGTGCCAAGAACCAAACTGGGCCAGGGAAAGGGCTTGGAAACATCACCCAGATTAAGTCAGGAGTGGGGACCACCCCTCTGACCCCACCCTTCCCTGGTAGGTCAGGCCCACACCTGTTCTCCCCCCGGCCCTGTGCCCTCAGACCCTCCTCTCTCCCTGGAAGTCGAAGTGCTCACTCTCTGTGGTGACCGCCCCTGTGAGCCAACCACTGCTGGCCACTCCATCCCCTCCTCACTCTGGGGGTCGCCTCATGGGTAGGGCCCAGGCCCGCAGACGCAGTGACAGGCAGAGCCCCTGGGGCGGCCCCTAGCCGGTACCTGGAAGGCTGTCTGGCTGTTGTAGTTGCGGACGTCCTTGTTGGCTCCACGGAAAAGCAGGACACGGGCACAGCTCTCCTGTCGGTGGGGTTGGAGCAGGGGTCCGGGCGTGACAAAGGCGCACACATGGGTGCACGCGCAGGAGTGCGGGGCACACACACCTCACCCACACGTTCCGGGCACACGTGCACAGCACAGGAAGAGATTAGGTGTACACATCACGTCCCATCTGGCCCAGAGGGCCCAGATGCGCACCATTCACACCTGGTTGCTCAGAACACGCATGTGTTCAGGGAGCAAACATGCCCACACAGGCCTTCAGGGCCACAGCTCACTGCAAGACGTAGAACATGCACACATGGAGGGAAACAGGGTCACAGGCAACACACGTGTAGTCACTGCCCGGGGTCAACTGTGCACACACACGTGTACGCCTGCAGGCACACCTGGTTGTACAGGGCACAGATGTGCAGGGCAGTGTTCCCCGAGGCGTTCTGGGCCCCCATGTCAGCTCCGTAGAACAGCAGGTGCTCCAGGTGCTGGACGTGCCCAAAGCGGCAGGCCTGGGGGAGGGGGAGGTACTGCTAGGACCCCACTCGTGCTGAGAGAGCCGGGACCCCCTCTCCTGCAGAGAGAGCCAGGAGCCCCCGACCCTCGCCTGCCTGGACAGAGCAGGGTGCCCGCCTGCACCCGCGCTGCCCACCTGGTGGATCTCCTGCCAGCCATTCTCATCGGTGGTCCCCAGCTGAGCGTGGTCGTGCAGGAGCAGCTCACAGCAGAGGGCGTCCCCGCCCCCCAGGGCACTGTGGTACAAGGGTGTCAGGCCACGGCTGTCCTTGTAGTCAGGTGAAGCGCCCAGGTCCAGCAGGGTCTGAGGGCAAGGAGCCGCAGTGTCCACACTGGGCCCATTTCCTCCCCGCCCTGGCCCACGGGCCCCTCCAGGCCAGGACCCCCAGCACCGACCGTCAGAGCCTCCGCATTCCGCTGGCGCGTGGCGCAGTGCACGGCTGTGAGCCCATCACGCGTGCGGAAGTCCAGGTGAGCACCGCCGTTCCTCAGCACTTTCAGCAGGTCCGTGGCATTGTCCAGCTGGGCCGCGAGGCTCAGGGGACACTCTGGGTTCAAGGAACAGAGGAAGGTTACATCCCAGCCACTCCACAGCCGTGCCCCTTTCTGCTCCGCATCTCACCTCCAGAGTCAGGGTCGTGGAAGTTGGGGTCCAGCCCCTTGTCCAGCAGGCGGGCCGCCTTATCCGTGCTGTGCAGCTGGATGTAGTCCATGAACTTCTTCAGGTTCGCCTGCAACACCCGACCGCCCTGTCAGCATCCCAGCCGCCGGCGCCTGACTGCCCCCACCTTCCCCCAGCCAGCCTCCGGAGCCAGCACCTGTAAAGACCTACTGCACTGCCCAGCTCCTCCACCTGGCCCCGGTGGGTCCAGCCTGGACGAGCCCAGGCCGCCCAGGCCGCCCAGGCAGGGACCAGCCCCACGACCTTGTCACTCCCAACAAGGGGGCTTGTTCCTTCTCCGGCCCATCCTCCACATGTGCTCGCCCCACAGTGGACCCCTACCCCAGGGGCCCCACCCCACCCCACCTGCAGGGGTGTGTGTCCCCCACCCCCCTCACAACAGGACTTCGCCTGCCTTTCATTCATTCGTCCAACCGCGTGGGAATTCACGCAACAAAGCCTCCCTGCCCTGACTGTTGTGGCTCATTGGATTGAATGCCCGCCTGAGAACCAAAGGGTCACCAGTTCGATTCCCAGTCAGGGCACATGCCTAGGCTGCAGACCAGGTTCCCAGTAGGGGGCGCACGAGAGGCAACACACATTGATGTTTCTCTCCCTCTTAATCCCTCCCTTCCCCTCTGTCTAAAAATAAATAAGTAAAATCTTAAAAGATAACATCAACTTTTAAAAAATAAACATTAAAATAAAAAGCCTCCCTGAGCCCCAGCCTGTGCCAAAGGGGCTCTGTGCAAAAGCAAAGTGCCCTGGCTGGAGGCCCCAGGCCTTCCAGATCACTCAACGCGCCCCAGGAATAGGAGAGGGTGCCACAGGGACCGCGCCCCAGGAGGAGGTCTCCTCGGGTGGGTCAGGACAACTGAGGGAGAGACCTCGGCCGCACCCAAGGTGGGCGGTGTGATGGTGGGCAGCTGGAGCCCAGGCAGGCAGAGACTTGAGACTCATCCTAAAAGGGGTGGGACTCACTGAAGGTCAAGAGCCATCGGCGTCCTGTGGGTCGCTGAGGACAGTTTTGGGGGAAAACAGTAGGAACCATGGGAGAAACCAAGGGTGACAGGGCCACCCAAGGGTCAGTGGAGGGAGGGGAGACCTTTCCACAGCAGTCTCTGTAGCCCTGGAGTGGCTGCAGAGGGGTCACAGAGAGGCCACTGGGGCACAGGCGTGACCGTGCTCAGAGGCCTCTTCTAGGCTCCAGAGAAGAGCAAATGTTCCCTGGTCCACAGGTGCCTGAGGTGAGAGCTCAGGGGGTCCACCTGTGGGGAGGGCCTACGGCCCCCACCTGCCCTTCCTGCGTTCAGAGAAAGCAGCAAGGTGCCCCCCTAGCGACAGCACCCCCAGTCGTGCCTCCGCACAGGGCCTGCAGCCGGACAGGTCTGGGGCAGCCCCAGCCTCACTGGCTGCACAGCTGAGCGCCGGTCGCTCAATCGCTCTGGGTCTCAGCCTCTTTGGATGCAAAATGGGGCAACAGTCCCTCCCAGGAGGCGGATAACGAGACAACCAACTCCAAGTGCCCAGTGCTGGCGACCACCACGTGCTGGGCTCCTTGCTCCCCCCCAGTGACCACATCAGGTGCTTGTCCACTTCTCTCCAGCCCAGGTTCTCACCGGGATACGTGCCTGTCGCACCCCACCCCTACACTAAGCCAGGGGTGGACCAGAGGGGTCAGCAAGATTCTCATCCGACCAGAACCCATCACCAGACCGCCCACCCACAGCCATGATGCGGGGAGCCTGCACCCAGTCCTCCAGCCAAGCCCCACACCTGCTCTGAGCACAGGAGAAAAGAGGCGGAGCCAAAGCTGGTGGACTGTGGTCAGCCCCCGGCTGGGGTGGAAGTGCTGAGAGCTGGGGATGGCCTCAAGGAGGAGCTTTTAAAGGACATTTTGATGTCACAAAACCCAGTCCAGAGCGAGGTGAGGAAATGTGAGCCACGGTTCCCTCCCCAGGCTACCTCATTACCTTGGTGTGAAGCTTTGCAAACTGCTTATCATCGATGAGGTTCTGGGCATAAACTCGCCTCTTGTAACGGAACTGCTCAGGAAAAGAAAAGGCAGGGAAGAGGCACCCACCTGGGCTGAGTGGATGCACGCACAAAACCGAGCCCTACCGGCCTCATATTGATCGCCCGCCCTCAGAGGCACCCCTCCCCACCGCCCGGTCACAGATCCCATCCACACGGCCTCGGACACTGCCTACACCAAGCTCAGGCGAGACGCCAGCCCAGCTGTCCGTGGCCTGCCATGGTCTTCCTGCCCCGGGAAAACCCCACTAATCTCCCTAGACCCTGTTTCAGGGTCACCTTCCCAGACACCCCCTCTCTGAGTAGAAGTGACCCCACTTTCCTGGGCCACCAGAGAGGCCAAGCCAACTTGGTGCTCAGCAGCCATAACCCTATTTCATTGCTCATTGCTCAGGGCACCACGAGTCTGTGTCCCCGTGCTGAACAGGACACTCGATGGCCTGCACGGCACGCACGGGTGAGCCAATGAGGGACGCTTGTCTTTGCCTTCCTAGACTCCTGGGAAGGGGGCCGATGGACACACAGATAACGCGCTGGCTTACTCCACACACGCTCTGAGCGCACTCACCCCGCCCCGCAGCGCCACGCTCAGAGCTCCCGCCGCACGCTGCGGACTGCAGGCTCGGCTCACTGCACACCGCACACATGGTTCCCTGCAGGCCCCGCGCACACCACACACATCGCCCACTGCGCTCGCCGCACACAGACCCCCGCACACAGACTCCTCCGCCAGTGATCATCACCGCCGAGCCCTTCACTGCTCATGCCTCGGAGCTAGGTGGTCGCGGCACGCGCGCCCTCCTCCGCCCCCGGCGGCGCGCCCCCGGCCCGCCGCTCACCTCCAGGTAGGGCAGGGGCGTGTCCAGGTTAGGCGGGTACTCCTGCAGGAGCCGCTCCTCGTCCAGGAACTTGCCGGCACGGCCCCGGGAGGGCGGCTGGAAGAGCCCGTAGTTGAGCGCGTCCTGGAGGCTGTGGTTGAGGGCGCAGAGCACGCGCTGCTTGGCTGCCCACACGGGCGCGGTCGGGTCCAGGCGCAGGCACTTCTGCGGTGGAGCGAATTCATGAGCACCGGCCGGCCCTGCCAGGCAGCGCGCAGGGCACCGAGTCCCCGGGGTACCCGCGGGAGTCCCGGGCGCGGGAGCCCAAGGCACGGACCCCGCGCCTCCGCGGCCAGCGGGCGAGGCCCCGCCCCGAGGGCGGTGCTTCCCCGGGCCCCGCCTCGCGGGGGTGATGGGGAGGGTCCCGACGGAGGCGGCGGGGGAGGGGTAAGTAGCCGCGGGCCTGGGGTCTCCCGCGCCCAGCTCCCAGCGCGCAGGTGGGGTTGGGGGCTGGGCTGAGGAGGGCGGGGGCGCTGCCGAGACCCGGGCGGCGGGACTCACCGTCTGCTGGAGGTCAGGGATGCCTACGCGCACGACCACGAAGCTGGCCCCGGGGCCGTCCATCCCCGCGCCGAGGCCGGGACTGATCGCGGCAGGGAGAGGGGCGCAAGGGGACTCCGCGAGGCGCCCCGGCCCCCCCTCGCCCCCCGCCAGAGCCCCGTTGGCCACGCTGTGCGGGAGGGGGCCGGGGGGGGCCGGGGCCGGGGCCGGCGCGGGGGGCAGCGGCGCCGAGGGCTCCGCAGGGGCGGCGGCGTTGGTAGCGGCGGCAGCACGGCTCGGCTGCATGGGCCCCGGCTCCGCGCGGCGCTGCCTTCCCCGGGGGCGGGGGCGGCGGGGGGAGGGGGCCTGCGCGGCGAGGGAAGCGGGGGCGGCCGGGGGGCTGCGCCGGAGGCGGGGGCCGGCCGGCCTCAGGGCAGCCCTAGGGCGGGGGCGAGGGGGCCTGCGGGGGTGAGGCGGGAGGGTTCGCGCGGAGGGTGGGGCCGCGCCACCGGGCGGGGGCCTCGGGGGCTGTGCCGGGGTGCGGGGCGCCCTAGGCCTCGCGGCGGGGGAGTGGCTGAGCAGCTGGGGCCGCGCGCGCTTCGGCTGCGAGCGAGCGTCCGCGGACCGCCGCGGAGGTTGCGGCGCGGGGCTCCTGGAGCTGGGGTGGGGGTCGCGTTGGGCACCAGGGCAGGAGGAGAGGCAGGGAGGGGAGAGAAAATCCGGAGCATTAGTTTCGAGGAGTAGCAGCTTCTCCCCCACTCTGCCGACCTCCCCGCCCCACTCCACCCCAGGCCGGGGCACGGGGCAGGGGCCGGACCTGCCCCGGTCCTGCCGGTGGGAAGGCGGAGACCTCGGGGCTCCTCACTGCCGGAGCCGCTTCCCCTCGAGACTGGACCCTCAGGGCCACAGCGTTCCCGCGGTCCCCCCACCCCTAGCCGACTTCAGGGAGTTCGCTCCGGACTCTGAGACTCGCCTCCCCCTCCCTACGGGACCCGGGTTTCCCAGATCCAAAGGCCTGTCGCCCCCTCCCCGTCACCTTAGCGACGACAGGATGGGGGCGCGACCTACGAGAAAGGGCTTAGGGGAGGGGGCGCTACTAGACTCCACCTGCAGCAGGAAGTGAATTTTAGTTTTACCCGTTGTCGTGGCAACGCGGGCGGGGGTGACGAGTGGGCGGAGGAGCGGGGAGCGCCGCGAAGAAAGTGGCTCAGGCACCACCGCCCCATCGGCGCGTGCCAGGCCCCCCGCCCCGAGAGCCTCCCAGAAGCCACCCCAGTGCTGCGGACACTGTCACCCCAGGGCCCCAGGAGCGCAGCGCAGCCGCTCGACGTCGCGATGTCCCTGAACTCCAAAGAAACAGCTCCTGACTCCCACAGACCTCCCCCCGCGCGCCTTCATTCCTTCCCGAAAAAGAGGCCTTGATCCCCTCGCACAGCGCTCGCGTCCCAGGGGACACCCCGACAACCTGCGCGGGATCGTCCCGGGCGCCTGGGGTCGGGGGGTGGGGGGCGGTAGCGCGGACCCCAGCCTTCCCCAGAGCAGCCCGGATTCCCTGACTCTCAAGAATAAACTTGAATGAACCCACACACAGAAAACCCTCTTGCCCCTCCCCATGACAACCTGGAAACACCCAGCCCCACAGGGAAGTGGCGGCATCCCTTCCAAGAACAGCCCGCAGCCCACAGAGCTGCCTTGACCACGACCTGCCCCCCCCCACAGCCCCTCATACCCACCCCATTGTCTCCAGTCCACCCGAGAGCAGGGCCACCTCCCAAGGACCAGCCCTGACCCCTGAGGGAGGCCTTGGTCTCACCACCTCTCCCACCGACCGTACTTGGGGGGAAATCTCTGCCGCCAAGGATTCCACTGACCCCTCAGAGACCAGTCTCCACCGCTGTTTGTGGGTCTGGTCCTGCTTTCTCCGCGGACACTCCCATCCCGGAAGGCTGGCCCCAGGATACCCAGATCTCCCACCCCCTGTCCAGGCTCTTCCAAGGCCACTGGCCTGGCCTGAGTGAGGGAGCTGAGGGTCCCCTGGGTCCTGGAGCAGGATGGGAGGGGTGGGGCACTCGGGGAGCAGGAAGGGGTGGTTGGAAGCCCACTTATCTGCAGGAAGCACCTTGGGAAGCCTGAGGGCTGGCTTTCCTGGCCCAGCCCTGGAGGGAGGAAACTACTGCTTCCGGCAGTCTGTGCCTCCACCATCTTCCTGCCCCTTCCCGCTTCCTCCCTCCCCAAGTCCCCCAGTCCCCCAACTCCATAGCCTACTTGCCACCCCTCCCACCACCACCTCCACCTGCCGCTGCTCCCACTGTGTGTCCCTGCAAGGCCACCGACAAGCTCGCCAGGGTCCTTAACTGATGGGGCTGCAGGGGGAAGGCCAGCCTCTCACCTACCTAGACTCCCAGCAGCCCTAGGCCTCGACCATCTTCCTGCAAACCTGCCCTGGTCACACACCCACCTGCCCACCCAGCCTGAACCTCGTGGGGTTCCCCTTCAGCCTCCCAGGGCCTCCCCACTGGAGAGAACTGCCATTGGACTCCCAGCCTCTGGGCTCAGAGGCCTGGCACGGCCCAGGATGATACCAGGGCCCTCGCTCAGCGCCGGCGCCACAAAGTGCCTGGCGCACAGGGTGGCACAGAATGCATGAAATCCTGGCCTGCACACCCCCAGCGCCTCCACCACCCCGGCAACAGCAAAAATAACACACCCAGAAGCGCTGTGCCCACCTCGCGGCCTCGTCCTTGCACTGTCCCTGCCATGTGGCGGGTTTACAGAGCAGGAAGCCATGGGACAGGCTGTCTCTGCTCTTCATTTTGTTGGGACTAGAAGACCCCCAAGCTCCTTGCCACCTCCCCTACACCACCTGGCCACCTGCCTCAGCAGGTCCACCTTTGCCACCCCTGCCCACTTTCCTGGCCCAGCCCCTCCCCCTTGACTCCATAGTCTCCGTTCTTGAAGGTGGGGACCCACCTGATCATTGCCTCCCTTCTTTCATCAGGACCAGAATCCCAGAAAGACCCATTGTTCTCACCATCCCCATTCGACCCCACGTTCTCCCACCACAAACAGGCTTCCCAGGGCCTGGAGGAGCTCATGGGGGCTGAACACCCAGAACAGCACCTGGGCCAACCCGGCCCTGCCCAGCACCCTTGGCACCGGCCTCCTGTCTCAGCACCCACTCCCCACCCTCAGCAACCCAGGTGCCTCTGGCCAGCCCACTCCTCCGCTGGCCAGTGTTTGCCTCCTCTGAGCCTCACTGCAGCCCAGTGTGCCGCCCCTGCATTCCCCTCCCTCCCTCCTCTTACCCACCTTGGGCACCACTTCCTTACCTGAATCCCAACCCTACCCTTCCTCAGGCCTCAGCCACCCCGGCCTGGCCCCACAAGCTTTCTCTCCTGTCTCATAACCCTAACCCCCTTGAACCCTCACCCCCTTGGTTTCCATGACAACTCATGGGGGCAAGGGCTTATGCAATCAAGCCCTCCCACCTGCCCTTCCTTTCCCCCCAGTCCACATTCTTTCCCTGAAGTGGACCCCCCCACCCCACCCCGCCACCACTCACTCCAGTGTGCTGCTGTCTCCACCACAGCAACGGCACTCTGGGCAGAGGGGCCGGGCCTGTTGGGTCTGCAGTGTGTCCAGGCCCTGAGGGTGTGCATGGCACACAGGAGGGCACACTCAGCACATCCTTGCTGAGTGGAGAAGTCAAAGCTTCAACCCTCATGTCTAGGCTGCTCACACCCACCTTCCTTGGGGTCAGCCGTCCCCTCAACTCCAGAGCCGTTCGTGGGAGGCAGGGATCCTGGAAGGTTCCGCCGGCTACGAGACTGTGGATCTGGTGTCTTTTCTGTGGGTAGATTTTTTATTGCTTGTAGTTATTAATATCCATCAGTATATTTAGGTTCTCTTTCATCCTGAGTCTCGCCTGCTAAATTTTATTTTTCTAGGAATGTACATGTATTTCTATAGAATCAGCTTTTCATCTTGTTAATCACCTCTATTTCCTATGTGTTTTATTTTGTCTGCTTATTTTTCTCTGCCTTTTATTTTTCTGTGACCCCTTTTCTCATTTCTTCAACGCACACTTCACTCCATTTTTAGTCTTTGTCTTTTCTGACAAGTATTTAGGGCTATCAATTTCCAAACGCTACTTTAGCTCTGTCCCTTAAGTTTTGATAAGTAGTATTTTTAATTTCATCTTGTTCTGATTTTCTAATATCAGTTACATTTTTTGGCCTGGGAATTGCAGAAAAGTGTGCTTATTTCAGTTTTCAAATGTATGCTAGGGTTTTTTTTTTTTTGAAAGAAGGACTAGCCCTTGGACACTGATCTCTTGTTTCATGGCATTCTGGGCAGAGGAGGCGGCCTGAGTAGTACCGATCTTTGGGGATCTTG
This sequence comes from Macrotus californicus, assembly GCA_007922815.1. Lineage (NCBI taxonomy): Eukaryota > Metazoa > Chordata > Mammalia > Chiroptera > Phyllostomidae > Macrotus > Macrotus californicus. The sequence goes on from VMDR010000557.1 coordinate 21,143, forward strand.
TGCTGACGTGTTTGTAGCCACACACATGGTCGAGCTTTGGACAGCTTTCCTACCTGTTCCCACGACAGGAATTGTGGGAGATACACATGTGTACCTCAGGTTTGCTCACTGCGTTGTTCTGTGCCCTTTGTGGTTCCCCAGCTACTCGATTTCTAGGTCGCCAGGAGACGTGGGGTCAAGTCCCACCGCTGTGATGGTGGCTCGAGCAGCCTGTCCTTGAAATTTTCCCAGTTTGGGTTTTATTTGTTTCTAAATGCTGACAGGTTTAGGATTGTAATAGCTTCCTGATAAATTGTTCCTTTTATTATTAAATGGTAGTCGTCTTTATCCCTAATAATGCCTTTGGCCTTCATTTCATTTTTTCAATCAATCATATAGCCAGAGCGCCTTTTTGTGTGAGTATTGGCCTCATGTGTCTTTTCCGGCATTTTCCTTTCACCCTCTGTGGGTCCTGTGCTTAGGTGGGCTCCCCGTGGAGAGCCTGTGCGGCTAGACTGTTTTTAATCTTACAATTGTAAGCCTTTACCAGTGTGTCAGTTATGATTAATGTGTTAAAGTGACTTTGCCCTTCCATTTCCACCCTCCTTCTGACTGACCAAGTCCTTTGTCCTGCTTTGCCTCCACTCCCATTGGTTCGGAAGCTGTGCGTTCTCTGTCTATAGTTTTTGCACGTGGACTTAAAGTTTTATTCTGCATCATTAACAAAGTTAGTTAACATCCCTGCCTTCCTTCCATGCACTGAGAATTTAGGGACCTCTAACTGCCATCACTCCTCACCCTACCGGCACCGGCCCTCCGGGAACAAGGGCCTAGGACGCCTGCTGTCAACATCTAACGGTGAGAACTGCGGGGACCCAGCCGCCTGTTAGCCAGCGTCTCCACTCACTGCTCCCTCTTGCGTGTCACTCTGTCCTTCTGGGTTGGAGTTGCTTCTTCCTGAAAGTGTATAGTTTAGAGATTTGTTTTTTATGAATGTCCGGTAGTGACACATTTTTTCAGTCTTTGAAATATCTTATTTCACCACATTATTGGATGATAATTTAATCAAAATAGAATTCTTTAAAAGATTTTATTTATTTTTAGACAGGGGGGAAGGGAGGGAGAAAGAGAGGGAGAGAAACATCAACGTGTGGCTGCCTCTTGTGCGCCCCGTACTGGGGACCTGGCCCACAACCCAGGCACGTGCCCTGACCGGGAATGGAACTGGTGACCTTTTGCTTCACAGGCCTGCACTCAGTCCACTGAGCCACAGCAGCTGGGGCCAATCAGTGCAGAATTTTAAATTGAAAGTTACTTTCCTCTCGATACTTTGAAGATTTTCCTCTCTGTGTGCTGTATGCTGGGTAATTTTCCCACTCCTGAGATCCATTTTACTCACCCTTCCTTTGACTCTGTTTAATCTGCCGTTAACCCCGTCCACAGACTTTTTTCCACAGTGCTTTCAATTTCAGTAATCACAGATTTTCGTTCTAGAAGCCCATTGTCAAATCAGCCTACTCGTTCTTTGTATTGTGTTTTTTAAAATGTGATAGAATTTTAAAACTACTTTTGTCTTTAACCATTTAAAAAATACTCGCTTTTTAATTTCTAGTCAGTAGTTCCGCTGTGTGAAATTTCGGGTGGTCCAGCCCTGCTCTCTGTGTTGGGCACTAACTCTCACTCCTGAGAGATCGTCTCTGTGGGAACTTGGAGATTTGGGATTGTGAACTCAGTTGGGGCCGTATTTATGTGGGAATCTGGAGCAACCCAGAGGTGCCCCTTCAGAGGAGCGCCAGCAGCCCAGGACTTCTTTTATGTTAACGTCTTGGCTTGGCAGCCCCAGGCACGACAAAGAATACAACTCAAACTCCAGAACGGATGGGAACAGGCAATAGTTGCAGTTTCGCAGAGAGATTTTTCCACAGGGAGACCACCACAAAGCTTTATGAAAATCGCTTAAGTAAAACAAGAAATATGCAGCCCTGGCTGGTGAGGCTCAGTGGAGTGAGTGCTGACCTGCCAACCAAAGAGTCACAGGTTCCATTCCCAGTCAGGGCACAGGCCGGGGTTGCGGGCCAGGTCCCCAGTGGGGGGCGCACGAGAGGCAACCACACATCGATGTTCCTCTCCCTCTCTTTCTCCCTCCCTTCCCCTCTCTCTAAAAATAAATAAATAAAGTATTTTTTTTTTTTAAAGAAAATTTGCAGTAACAATTATGAGAATACTCGCTCAGGTGTTTGAGTGCTACACGTCGCTCTAAGTGCAGGGCGGGCACTAACTCGCTCCGTCGTCACAAAGCTCGGCACCAGCCCCTGACATCGCCCTCACCCAGCAGGCCAGAGAGCAGAAGCACACAGGAAGACATAACTGAGCATGTCCTAACTTACATGTGGCTGGTCCGGAGCAAAACCAGGACTTGAACGCTGGCACGGGTCATGTGACCCAAGCAGAGCCAATAAGATCACGCCCCGGGATTTGACCTCATAAGTGAGGGAAGAAGATCTTTTTCCCCTCTTGGGGCACACAGGACAGATGTGAACTCAGCAGCGGCGGTGGCCAAGGTCTCGGCCTTCAGAGAAGGCACACTGAAAGCACACTGACACAGGAGGCCAGGGGGGGGCCCTGAAGGGGCTTGAGCCCCTGAACTTAGGCCCTGAAATCATTTAGCACTTCTGCTTTTCTTGCATTTGGTTGGAAGCCCACACAAGGGAGACACTGAAGGGCTGGCCTTGGAGCAAGTGCCTAGATTAGAATCCCAGCTCAGCTGCCCGACCCCAGGTGGCCTGGGAAAGCTGCTTAGCCTCCCTGGGTCTCTGTGTATGCTCTGGTACGCTGGGAACGATGGTAATAATTGTTTCACACCCTCCTTCATCCTGGCTGCACGCCAGGCCCTGTTTCCAGTGCTGGATAGGAGGCAGGTACCTGCCTTCAGGAGCTCACAAGTCGGGGCCTGGCTTGCTGGCCCGTTGTGTGGGCCAGGTGACGCAGTGAACGTAAAGTGCTCAGCGTATGCCTGGTGTATAGTAAACTTCAAAGGGGCACCACTGGCCCAGGACTCGTTTTTGAGTAAAGACTCAGATTTTTATTAGCGTAAAGCTAGTTCACATTTGGCTTCTGTCATCTCAACCAAGGAAGTACCTTCTCATGCACACTCTTCAGTGTTGCAGCAAAACGTAGAGCAAGCTGATGCGCATTGTATATCCTCAGAAAGAGCGTTAGACTTACAGTAGTATTTTCACAGCAAAGTGGAAATTGAATGTCTACGTAGTGAATTTCACATTAAGGATTTCAGTTACCTTTTCATTCAAGACTCTGCATTTTGCTCACGTGCTTTACCTCTCCTTCCAAAGGTCACTGACAATCCAAGAAGGATTTTTTTTTTTAAGATTTTATTCATTTATTTTTAAAGGCAGGAAGGGAGAGAGAAGAGAGGGAGAGAAACATTAATGAGTGGTTGCTTCTCACGTGCCTCCCTACTGGGAAACTGGCTGGCAACCCAGGCATGTGCCCTGACCGGGAACTGAACCAGTAACCCTTTGGTTCGCAGGCTGGCACTCAATCCACTGAGCCACACCAGCCAGGGCAGGTTTTTCATTATTATGGTAAAGAATAAACAACAAAGTTTATCATGTTGACCATTTTTAAGTGTGTAATATGGTAGGATCATAAAGAACAACATAGATTTTAAAATAATAAATTCATCCCAGTGTTGGAAGACAGGCACATGGGTTGTGGATGGGCTGACAGTTCAAGGGATCTCTGGATTCATGGTGCAGATGGGATCGGGAAACGCAGAAGACACCAGAAGCTGAAGAGTGGGCCACACAGCCCGAGTGCCATGAGGCTGCCGGGGAGGCGATCGCATTCAGCACATTCAGCAAGGAGCCTGCCGGCCTGGGGTGGGCTCGCTGGCTCCAGCTGCAGGACACAGAGCTGCTCGCTAAGTACAGTGTGTGTGTAGGGGGGTGGGGGTGGAGCTAGAGAGGCCTGGGTCAGAGGTGAGGGGCAGCTGTCCCGCAGGGCTTTTGTAGAAAGGTGATTCCTAGCTCTTCCTCCTGGACCATCTCAAGGCCTGGGGATCCCTGGCCTACTTCCTGCCAGGTGCCCTTCCACCCCATCCTCACCCTCCAACTCCACTCACTTCACTCTCGTCCTGAGGACTGTTCCGTTTTGTGAAATTACCACATTTCGCTTATCGATTCCTCAGTCGATGTACATATTAGGGTTGGGTCCATGCCGGGACAGTGATGAACATTCGTGACAAGTTTTTGTGTGGACCTGCGCTGTCCTTTCCCTTTTCCTGGGCGGGTACTTAGCAACAGAATGGCTGTGTCTTAACAGCACATGCATGTGGTTTTTTAAGAAATTTGCAAGCAGTTTTCCGAATGGTGGTATCATTTTACATTCAAATCGTTCCATTTTCTCCACATCCTTGCCAACACTTGCTGGTGCCTGTCTTTTTAATTTTAGCCTCTTTAACGGGTGTGCAGTGGTATCTCCTGGTGTGTTTGAATTTGTGTTCCCCAGACGACGGGTGATTTTGAGCCTCTTTTCATGTGCGCATTGGCCGTCCACGTGTCCCCTTTTCTGTCTGTTCCCGTCTCTCGCCTGCTGTTTAAAAGCCAGGTAGTTTGACTGTTTCGAAATTTAGGAGCTCCTTCTGTGAAGTGGATACGGGGTTTTGTAAGGCGTGTTGCAGAAGTTCTCTGATTTGGGGCTTGTCTGATTTTCACCTTCACAATAGTCTCTTTCAGAAACCAAAGTTTTCCATTATCCCAAAAACCATTTATCTTCTTTCTCTTTTATTGTCCATATTCTTTGTGGCCCAGTTAGAAAAATTTTGCCTACCGCCAGAGCACAAAAATTTTCTTCTGTGCTTTCATAAAAAAGTTGCAGTTTTAACTTTTACATTTAGGTCTATGATTTAAAGTTAATTTTTGTTTCTGGTATCAAGAAAAGGTTGATATTTATATTTTCCCTTTATGGACATTCAGTTGTTTCAGACCATTCAAGAAAAATTATTTAAAAATATTTTTATTGTGCCCTGGCTGGTGTGGCTCAGTGGATAAGAGCGCCGGCCTGTGAACCAAAGGGTCACTGGTTCAATTCCCACTCAGGGCACATGCCTGGGCTGCAGGCCAGGTCCCCAGTGGGGGGTGCATGAGAGGCAACCACACATTGGTGTTATAAATAAATACATAAATACATAAGTAAATAAATAAAAATATTTTTATTGTGGTAAAATATATATAACACAAAATGTGCCATTTTAGCCCTGGCCGGGCAACTCGGTTGGTTAGAGCATCATCCCAACACACCACGGTGGGTTTGATCCCTGGCCAGGGCACATACAAGAATTGACCAATGAGTGCATTAGTAAGTGGAACAAAAATCAGTGTTTCTTTTTCTCCCTCTCAAATCAACAAAAATAAATTTACCGTCTCGGCCACTGTTCAGCGTGTCGTTCTGCGGCATGAAGCTCATTGGCACTGCTGTGTGAGCATCCCCACTAACCGTCTCCGGAACTTGCCCATCTCCCCAGACAGACTCTCTGTGTCCCTCAGACAGTGACGGGCCAGCCCCCCCCCTCCCCACCCCCTGCCACCCACTGTCGTACTTCCCATCTCTAAGCATTCGATTATTCTAGGTGCTCCTGGCACCACTTTTGAAAAGACATTCCTGTCCCACTGAATTGCCTTTGCGCCTTTGTTGAAAATCCACTGACTGCATATATGTGGGTCTGTTCTTGAAACGTCTATTTTTTTCCTTTTAGACATGCTCATAAGACTTTTCGGGATACCGCTCTTCATTTCTGTCACTTCACAGAAGATCTGGAAATCAGTGTGAGTCCCACCACTCTGTCCTTTTTAAACTTCTGTTGGCTGCTCCAGGTAGGTCATTTTCATTTCTACGTAAATTTTAGGATCAGGTTGTCAGTTTCGACAGAAACAACCTGTTGGAAATTTTATGGGCATTGCCTCCTCTGGGCCTCCCACCTGAGCTCTGGGATCAGCAAGTGTGTCGCACTGGCCTGCTGCTCGGCACACCTGTCCAAGCCGTGTGCCTCAGGAACTGGGGAAACGAACACACAACAGGCCCACAACCTGCTGTGTCCACTGTGAGAGGGGCTGAGGCCCAAAACTCGTGTCTCATCTGCCCCCCCGCCCATCAGCGCACTACGGGCAGGTGGGGGCATCAGAGAGTCTGAGACACCTCAGTAGCTCAGAGCCAGAGCCCAAGGTCCCCGGGAGTCTGAGGTGTCCCCTCCCCTCCACCCCCCAACCCCCATGCTCAGCCGTCTTGGCCAGAGTCTGTCTGCACTTCCCTGCAGGGGAGGCCAGGGGAAGACCACAAGGCCTTGAGCATTTCCTCCAGGACTTTCCCTCTGGCAGAGGGCTCCGGCCCTCGATGACTCACATCCAGGAATTGGAAGAGGAGCCGTGACTGCTGTGAGTCAAGCTTGAGTCCTGTTCCTGAGACGCAGGGGTCTTTCCAGCACTGGCCCCTCCTCCACGGACACTGTCCTGTTTGTGTCTTGAGGGTGACTCTGTGGCCAGTGAGTCACAGGTCTCTGAGGCCACATCTTTCTTTTTCACCATCACGGTACCCACACTTGCCTGGCCACGTGCTCTCTGCCACCCCAGTATCTCTTCACCCCATCTCATTTCTGCCCCACAGAGGCCAGCCTCCCCAGAGCCCTTCAGAGGTGCTGCTGCCCCCTCCCTGCACCAAAGTGCACCCCCAATGTCCTGGTGAGGGTGTGTCCTCAGGCCCTGCCAGGGGACAGGTAGGGCACCACCGGGCAGGTCAAGCACAGTACATTCCGGTCATCCTCAGTCTTTGGCTCTGCCCTTCTTCTGCGTTAAACCGAGGAGCTTTAGCATCCCTCAGCTTCCTTCACCCGAGCTCCCGTGAGCCCCGGTTTTAACGAGAGTGCAAACTGTTGGCCCGTCCTGGCCCTTCAGATCCAGAACCCGGTGTAGCAACATCTTCCTCCAACCCCCATGCCTTGGGACTTGACCAAAGGGTGCAGTTTGTCTTGGTGTCTGAGTCTTCTCTTCCTGTGTTTACTTTACACTTGCCCTGCCCTGCCCTGGAAGGCTGGGCTTCGAGCCACGTGCCTTCCTCAGGGCCTCGGACCTCCTGTGCCCGCAGCTGCTTGTGGCGGCCACAGCCAGACCTGCACCCGGTCTGCAGTGGCAAGCTGGCTGTCAGACGGTGAGTCTCCAGGCTGCTGTCTGCAGCTACTTTGGGGGCCAAACGTTGGATCTGCTGCAGAAGATGCTCCGAGCTCCATCTATTCCTTGAAAACTGCCCCACACTTGTCCCGGGCAGAGCTTCCCTCGGGGACGAGGTTGGAGCCCTGCTGAAACCCTCATCGCTCCCCTGGTGCACCTCAGTGACCGCACAGCTGGTTCTGGGAAACAGCCACCAGCCCACCCGCCATTCACCGGAGAGTCCGTGTGTCTGGTCTGAGACTGCTTCTCCCCTCCGCCCTGAGCGCGTCTTTGATGTGGCCTCTCAGGGTCCTTCCCCTGCGGGCACTGTTGTCATGAAGCATGACCCCCGCTTATTACTCGACTGTGTGGCTGTTGGCACAGGGAGCTAGTGGTTAATCAAGGGAGCAGAAGGAATCAGACATGAAGAAGCCTAATAAACTGGGCAGCTGGATCCAGTATTGGGCCCCCTTCACCAGGAAGCTACGGCTTCACACGCGCCCCAGGGCACCGTCAGTCTGTTCCCTGCAGACTGCCTGGGGGAGGGGGAGAAGGCTCGGCCGGGCGAATGCCCAGCAGAAGCTGTCCAAGGCGGAGGTGCTTCGCAGGCAGTCGGAGCCGAGGTGGCGACTATAAAGGCCTGTCTGTCTAGCCTGGGATAAGGACCGGATTGGATAAGGGACGCAGAGAAGATCTAGGAAATGGATTGGTTAGGGGGAGGGACCAGCAGAAGCCCGCAAAAGATTGGGACTCTGATTGGTTAGTTTGAAAGAGCACCTGGTCCTTCCCAAGCCCAAGACAAGGTACCCCAGTAACGGGGTTGCCCCGCTCATTCCTGCCCCGTCGTTCCCGCATTCCCTCCCCAGAGCAGCCACCGGGGCCCAGCAACACAGCATCAACCAGAGTGCCGGAGGGAACACACTAGCGAACCAGATGGGGACGGACTTGGATTAAACGGGACTCAGCTTCGCACGGCACAGAGCGTTTGGACGCTGGCCTTTGTTCTGGGCTTGATGAAGACAGGGGGACTTCTTTCACAGCTGGGCGGACAGAGATGGGGCATCGGGAACCTGGGCACGGCCATCCACTTCACCACAATGAATCTTCCCACAGCCACCACGTGTGGGTCCCCAGAATGCGTTCCTTTGACCCCTTAAAAGGCCCTCGTTTCCCCTCTCTTCCCAGGGCCTCAGCCCCCTTTGGGAGACCCTCCCTTGTCTGGATGCTTTCATGGCCACGCCCAGAACCACCCAGCACCCATGTGAGGACCACAGTACTGAAAATAGACTCACCACGTGCGGAGGAGGCTAAGTCCCGCCCACGTTCATTAGTTGACGCCAGCCACGGAAAGGCTGAGTGTGTGAGATTGTTACCCTCCGTTCACAGGAGCCTGAGAGCAGGAGCTCACACCTGAGCAGATGGGTGGGACAGGGACACAGGGACCAGGGACGTCCCCACCGAGAAGTGAGATCCCAGTGGACCAGAAGGAGGGGAAGGAGTTCTCCATGTCAGTAGGGGTCAAGAATTCCAGACAGGGCACAGCAAGGTCGGCACCCTGAGGCTGGGAAATACAACTGATGAGTGGTGCCAGGGGTCGGGGGCTGAGGGCCAGCGCCACACAGAGCCACCTCCCACCAGCCACAGCAATCCCAGGCAAGAGCCTCTCCAGGCCAGAGGGCGTGGTAAGGGGGGCTGTGTTCAGGACTGCTGTGTGCATGAACCAACTGCGATGACATTCTAGCCTCCAGTGGGTTGCAGGGGCTCAATCAGTCACAGCAGGGGCAGGCAGGAGCATACGGTGATGGGGTTGAGGACATGATACCCCAGCGTATGGCACGTTGGGTATTTTAATGAGAAGGAGTTTAAACTCCTTTAATGAGAAGGAATTAAACTCCTCAGGTCACGAACCCTCCTGCTCTTCCCCCCAAAACAGGCCATCAAATCCTCATGGGAGAAGCGCCCCCACCCCCAGAGGTAAGGAAGCCACCTTACGCCAAAGGCAGGGAAGAACCTGAGCAGATGGCTTGGCAAAGCTTCCCTGGGTTCACTGCACCAGCCTCACACCCCTCAGCTGTCCACTCCCCATCAAACCAGCACAAGACACTCGGGCTGAAGTGTTTCTTTGGGTCTTCGATTACTCCCATGTCCCCTAAAACTTATAAAATTAAATAAGTGTGTGTCCTTTTTTCCTGATGATTCTCAGTTTAATTTTCAGGCCCAGCCAGAGACCCTGTGAGGTCAAGGAAGATTTCCCTCCCTAGAAGAGCCACGGAGCCGGCAGGGGGCGGTGGGGCGACAGTCACTGTGAGGAATGTCGGGGGTGAGGGGAGTCCTGGGTTCTTGTCGAAGGCAGGCAGGTGACCACACACACCTGGGCACGGTGAGTGGGGGTAGGGAAGCTGGTCAGGTATTGGAGGGGGCGGGTTCTGGCTAAGCTGACTCAGCAGGGTTCTTATTAAAACTGGATTTTACAAAGAAGGGCAGATAGGCCTGGGTAGAGGTTCAGGAGCCTCACTGAAGTTGGGTCAAGCAAAGAATCTTTGTCACCTGCCACCTCCCCTTGGTTGAGGCATGCACACACCTCCCAACAGAGTCCTCTGTAACTGGGACCAGTCACAGAGCCTCACTGTGGCCAGGTGGGGAAGTGGGATGGTGCTTCCTGAGAGCAAGGAGGGTCAGGCAAGCAGAGGGAGGGGAGTCAGGGGCCTCCTGTGTCCCAGGTCCCTGCATCAGCGGGCCCAGGAAACACTGCAGGAACCCTTCAGGTGGCCCTGTTCCCGCTGAAGCAGCTCCCCCACCCCCACCCCCACCCCGCAGGCCCAGGGGAAGGAAGCCTCACTCAGCTCTGGTCCTAGGACAGAAAGGCAAGGCCCGCACCACTCCTTGCAGGGCGCCTCTGCTGACTGTGGGCGCTAGTTCCAGATTAGCGACGGCCCAGGGGTCCAGAGCCGCTTCCTGCACCCCCCCCCCACCCGGGCTGTGCCCCAAGCTGACCCTCTGCAGCAATGCCAGAAAAAGAGCTCACATCTCAAAAGGCTGAGACGCCTGCAGAGCCTTGGCTTTGAACAAACACAGCTGACGGCACACGCACCCCCTCCCCCACCCCAAGGTCGGGGCTGGGCTGCCTTCGAGTCCCGTGTTCGCACACCTGAGCGGCCTCCAGGAACCGTAGGGGACGGTGCCAGCCATTTGCGTAACATTACAACCATGGCAGGCGCTTTCTGAGAATCAGGGCAGGTCCTGGCTGTCTGGGGTAGTGCCCAGCTTGCAGCAGCAAGTGCCTTTGGTTGGCTCCTTTTAAACTGTAATTCACAGCCCACCAGCTGTGATCGCTCCAATTACAGGTTCAAAGATTTCTGGGCCGGGGAGAAACTTTCTGTCCTGGCCACCCACCCCATTCCGCTCCCACGCACAAGCCCAAAGCCCACACTGGAAGGGGACCTCAAGGGGATGGTTTGGGGAGACCGGCCCCCTCCTCCCCCCATGAGGTCAGCAGTCCCATCTCTGGGAGTGCGTGCCCTTCAAATTTTGCTCCCACACTGCCCCTGGTCATAAGTCCACATGGCACCAGCAAAATGCCTACTCCCCAGACAGGGCTGGGCTTCCATGGAAGCTGTGTCCTGGCCCCCACCCCAGTCCCAGGTCCCTGTCCACTCTCCCACCAGGGTCAGGAGCCACAGTAGCCCAGGCCCTACTTGTCCTCAGCTCAGGGGCCACACAGGCGGGTGCCCTGAGCTTGTGGGGGCACCTGAGACCAGAACACTGCCCTGGGGAGGGTTCTCCAGGGGTCAGGGGCCCTCGGGGGAGCTGCGGGAGGCAGTGCACTGAGTACATCCCCACCTAACAGCCCTCTGGGTCCCTCTCCAACTTTGAGGCAGCTAAACAGACTGGGGACCAAAAGATGAAGTCCTCTGTCCAAGGCTGTCTGTCCAGTGACAGAGCCAGGATCAGGCCTGGCATCCTGTCTTCTGAAGGGTTCTTCCCACTGGTCTGCCCTGGAGACACGCCAGACCCCAGACGCCCGGCACATGCATTGACACACACACCACACAGTGGCACATGTCACACACAAAGGACACACCACACATGTCGACACACACTGACACACACCACACAGGAACATGCATGGAGCAGGTGGGTTTGAAAGAATTAGCGGTCTTGTGTTTCGAGACTAGCACCAGCTGTGTTGAAGGAAAAGCCGGGAGAGCTTTGCTGGTTCACCGGGCGCCCGGGACACGTCCCGCGCTCAGGTCCTCTAAGGACATCCCCCAGCTCCGCAGGGCGAGGAGGCCCGGGCAGCCCCGGAGCAACGGCCGCGAACACCGACAGCTCCACCCAGCTCGCGCCGCCGCTCAGGCCCGCGTCCCCGTTGCCAACGGCCTCGGAAGCACTGGGGACCCGCGTGCACCCACCGCGCTCTGCCCTGCGCCCGCCGCACCTCGCCGCGCTGCGCTCCGGCCACGACCCCGGGCTCCGGCCCGCACCGCCGGGCCCACCCCGTAGGTCCCGGACCCTGCGCCCCGCCCTGCACCCCGCCCCGTAGGCCCCGGACCCTGCGCCCCGCCCCGCCCCGGCTCGGCCCCGGCGCGTGGCGCGTCACTAGAGCGCGGGGCGGGCCGCGGGGCGGGACGAGGCGGAAGTGCCGCGGAGGGCCCAGCTGCCCGCTGTCCTGACCCGCCCCTGCTTGGCTCTGTCCTGCTCTCTCCTGCCGCGCCGGACCCCGCGGGTCAGTGTCATGTGACTTCGGCTCCTGACCTCGATCCTGGGCCGGGACCCCTAGGTGAAGAGGGAATCCGTAGGTGTCCCGGTCCAGGATGGTCTACAGGGAATCACATCCCAGGCTACTGTCGGGGGTGTCCCCGGTTACTGAGTCCTTCGGGACTTTAGAAGGGGGCTGTCTATTGTCTGACGGGATTATTCGGGTTTGCGGACTGCGGGGAGGGTAGTGCCTGGCCTGGGGGCTCTGGGGCAGAGCTTGCTGGAGCCAGTTTGCCTTCCTTTCCGAAGGGTCTCCTGTGACAAGCCTGTGTGTGCCGTGCGCCATGGTGGTGCTGTGGGCCCTCGTGCTGGCCTTGGCTGCAGATCTGGCTGCCGCCTGTCCCCCGAACATCATTCTGATCTTTGGTGATGACCTGGGCTATGGGGACCTGGGCTCCTATGGCCACCCCAGTTCCACCACTCCCAACCTGGACCAGCTGGCCACAGCAGGGCTGCGGTTCACGGACTTTTATGTGCCGGTGTCCCTGTGCACGCCCTCCCGGTGAGCAAGAGGGCAGGGGAGCCCTCCCCCCACACCCATCCTGACCACCCAGTCTGGGGGGTCAGCCCTCTCCCGTCTCCTGTGTGCCCCTCAGTCTTCATTTCTCTCTGTCCTGCTCTGCAGGGCTGCCCTCCTGACTGGCCGACTCCCAGTTCGGTCGGGTCTGTACCCTGGAGTTTTGGAGCCTGGCTCCCAAGGGGGTCTGCCCCTGGAGGAGGTGACCCTGGCTGAGGTCCTGGCTACCCGAGGCTACCTCACAGGGATGGCTGGCAAGTGGCACCTTGGGGTGGGGCCTGAGGGGACCTTTCTGCCGCCCTATCAGGGCTTCCATCGATTCCTGGGCATCCCATACTCCCACGACCAGGTAGGAGCTGCACTTCCCACCCTTGCCTTGACCTCCCAGCCCCCCAGCCCCAGCCTAAGACCCTAAATGGATCTGCCCCCCAGGGCCCTTGCCAGAACCTGACCTGCTTCCCACCGGCCACCCCCTGCGATGGTACCTGTGACCAGGGCCTGGTCCCTGTCCCGCTGCTGGCCAACCTGTCCGTGGAGGCACAGCCTCCCTGGCTGCCTGGACTGGAGGCCCGCTATGTGGCTTTTGCCCGTGACCTCATGACTGATGCTCAGCGCCAGGGCCGCCCATTCTTCCTGTACTACGCCTCCCACGTGAGTGACCCTGGCCCTGCGCCCGGCTGCCCTGCCCCCTGCCCAGTGCTGACTCCAGTCTCTGCCCCCAGCACACCCACTACCCGCAGTTCAGTGGGCAGAGCTCCACCGGGCGCTCGGGCCGCGGGCCATTCGGGGACTCCCTGATGGAGCTGGATGCGGCTGTGGGTGCCCTGATGGCGGCCCTGCAGGACCTGGGGCTGCTTCGACAGACACTGGTCATCTTCACGGCAGACAACGGGTGCGCCGGCAGGGCTGGGGGTGCAGGTTGAGTCCTCACAGGTGTGGTCTGGGGCCTCTCTGTCTTCACTACCAGCTGTGGACAGAGCGGGATGAGGGGTCTCAGAAAATGCTGGCCATGCTACAGTGACCAACAGGTGCACGTGGAAGCTGGTCCTCATAGCGCAGGGAGAGGACAGGAACCTGCGTGTGCCTTAGAAGTCGGGGGCGGGGACCACGAGGGCAGGCCAGAGTTGCTGACTGACGGCCCCTGTGTGTCCCAGACCGGAGACCATGCGGATGTCCCACGGAGGCTGCTCCGGCCTCCTGCGGTGCGGAAAGGGAACCACCTTCGAGGGGGGCGTCCGAGAGCCGGCCTTGGCCTTCTGGCCAGGTCACATCACTCCTGGTCAGTCTGCAAGCCCTCTCCTCACAGAGCCCCGGCCCCACCCCACCCCACCCCCGAGCTAATGGTGGACCAAGGGACCACACAGCCCCTCTGCCCCCAGGCGTGACCCATGAGCTGGCCAGCTCCCTGGACCTCCTGCCCACCCTGGCGGCCCTGGCCGGGGCCCCGCTGCCCAACGCCACGCTGGACGGCGTGGACCTCAGCTCTCTGCTGCTGGGCACAGGCGAGGTAGGCCAGCCTGGAGGGCCTGCGGGCACCCCGCCTTTGCCGTCCAAGCGCAGCTGCCTCCAGGGCTCCTGGGCCAGTGTGTTCTGGGCTGCCGCAGGCTGATCGGTGCTGGGGCCCCTCCCCGTGGCCCCCGACTTTGCCCCCAGAGCCGCCGGCAGACTATGGTCTTCTACCCGGCCTACCCGGACGAGATCCATGGGGTCTTTGCTGTGCGGAAGGGGAAGTACAAGGCCCACTTCTTCACACAGGGTAACTGCCACCCACCCCCGCCGCCTCCTGACCCCAGGGGCTGCCTTCCCCACCTCCCGCCCTGTGCACAGACCTGCCCCCCTCCGCAGGCTCCACCCACAGCGACACCACCGCAGACCCCGCCTGCCATGCGTCCAGCCCTCTGACTGCCCACGAACCCCCACTGCTCTTTGACCTGTCAGAGGACCCTGGTGAGAACTACAACCTTCTGAGGGGTGGGGCCGAGGTCTCTCCCGAGGCCCTGGAAGCACTGAAGCAGCTGCAGATGCTCAAGGCCCAGTTCGATGCCAGCGTGACCTTTGGCCCCAGCCAGGTGGCCCTGGGCGAGGACCCTGCCCTGCAGATGTGCTGCAAGCCAGGCTGCAGCCCCTGGCCGACCTGCTGCCACTGCCCTGAGCCCCCGCCCTGAGGGCGCCAGCCAGGCCCCACCCTCCTATTGCAGGGGCTGGGGCTCATGGAGGGGGTGTGCCCATGACCTAATAACACCAGCTGACACTTGTAGGTGTGACGATTCATCTGATCCTTGGGATGGCCAGAGGTAGGTGTTATTCTGTCTGTGCACAGTGAGGAAACTGAGGCATGGGGTAATCCAGTGACGCGCTCAAGGTCATCCAGCCAGGGACAGGTTGGGCTGGAAGCTGTGCCCTGGGCATCCCGGCTCCAGCGACTGCGAGTCCGTTCACAGGAGCTGCACTGGGCGCTTGTGTGTGCCCGGCACGGGGTGGGGAGGGTGTGAGGGCCCATGGGCAGGAGACCCCGCAGCAGCTGTGCGCCCGAGAGAGCTGCATGTTCCAGAGGCACAGGGACTGGGCAGCGCTGACTCTTATCAGAAGCCTGTCTGAGGCGGGTGATGAGCTGTACCTTGGGGGGGGGGGGGGGGAGAAGGGGGCCAGGGACCCTCTAGACTCGGGGAGGCACACAAGCACACAAACAGCCTCTGAGACAGCCCCCACCCACCCAACCCCTGCCCGCCTCTGCCCCACAGCGCGCACACTTCCTGTCCCCTGGCTTCCCCTGTGACCCAACTTAACCCACTTACCCAGCAAAGTGCCCCTAAAAATATGTCCATCTTGTCCCATTGCTGCTCCAAACGGCAGGCTCAGGGTAAAATCCAGGCTCCCTGGAGTGACCACCACACCCTCTGAGGCCTGCCCTCCCCACACCCTGCACCCCTCAACCTGCCTGAACCCCGTCTGGGGCTCTGCAGAGGGGGCTTCCTGACTGCCTGCCCACATCCAAACACGTGTTCCCCGCCTGTGTGCTGACGGTGGCAGGGCCAGGTGTGCTCCCTGGTGTGGCCTGGATGAGATGGGAACCACCTGGGTGCTCAAGGCCCCCCAGGGGCTGTCCATGCCCTCCCTCATTCGCAGGCCTTGCCCTCTCCATGGTGGGCAGAGGCCCTGGATCTTGGAGGTGCAGCCTTGCCCTGTCCCATGAGGCGGGGGGCCCACCACAGGGCCATGGCTGGTCCAGACAGTCGTGATGAGAGTCCTGGTCGGGTGTGAGGTCTGCTGGGACCCGGGTCCTCTGGGGGCTGTGCGGATGGTCCCTGGAATCCCTGGGCCTGACTAGACCTCGTGCGGTTGCCAAGCCCGTGTCTCCAACCGTCAGCCTCCAGAGCTCACAGTGTAAGAAATAAACCTGCTGTTCAAGCCACTGCCAGTGGGCTGCCTGTTTCTCGCGGTGGGAGGAGCCTTCCCAGAGTGACGAGTGATCAGGATGTGTGGCGGGCACCTGGGCACGCGTGTCAGAACCGTCTGTGCTCTCCACATGACTCCCACCACTGCTGGTCTGGTTTGAGGGGAAGCCTGCTGTCTAGGGGCTGCCCCACAGGCTGTGGTTCCCTTGGGGACCCCTGCAGCCTCAGAGGCTGGCATCAGGAGGGCCACTTGAGCGTGTGGTCGGGCAGAGGCGCTGGGCTGTGTGGGCTGGGTATGCACACCCCCTGATGCCTGCAGCTTCCCGTCCCGTGGGGCCCACATCCCCTCCAGATGCCTCGGTCTCAGGAGAAGGACAGGGGTCCTGAAGCAGGGGCACAATCTGTTCACCAGATCCCAAGACCGAACACTCAGCAAAAACCAAGCAAGTGCCAACCTCCCGCGCAACCTGCAGGCACCTCTGCAGGTCTGCCGCCCGCCTGAGCAGTGAGCGGCCCCTTGTTAGTTCACACGTTCATTCGCCACCCAGGGCCACATGTGGTGCTGGGTCACAGGTCACCAGAGGCGGCCCATCCCTGCCCGGGGGTGCCCCCTGTCTGCAAAGGAAATGAGCACCCACTCTGGGCTCTCAGGTGCTGGTGGGGTTCCAGGGAGTGGGGCCTGCGGCGTTTGTGGGTGGGGTATGGCTGGTGCCTGGGAAGGACGTCGGGACCTCGGGGTGTGTCCGACATTCCCATTTTGACTGGGGGGTGCAGGTGAGTGTGTAAAGCAGTCGAGCTACACACTCAGGGTCTGCGCCTTTTACAATGCCGTGTGTGTATCTCGCATGTCAGTGCAAATGAAGAGTTAACCGTGGTAAGTGCCACGGGGGAGAAGGCCTTGGTCCCACGGGAGCCTCACCCTTGGCGGGGGAAGGCCACTGAACCAGGCAGGGGCCCCTTCCTGCTGAGACTCTGACCCCTGCGTTCGAACCCGCGTCAGCACCCGGGGCTGCAGCGGGACACGGGCCCTCCTCCCTCCATCACGCTTGGGTTTGGCTGGGATGCTTTTGGGAGCAGAAATGCACGTCTTGCTTCCGCTGCATTAGTGCGACATACCCTCCTCGTGCAGCCACTCGTGTGCGCACACGTGCACAGATGTGTGCACGCACACGTGTTTATACATACTCATCACAGCCCCACACGCTGTCCCAGCTCTTCCTTTCCTGCTCTCTGCTGTTGGTTTGAAAATCAGCCCCCTTTCCTGGGAGCCTGAGACCGCCCTCTCCTCAGGCCGGAAGGGCTGAGTGGGAACGGACAGACAAACATGTTGGTGCTGTGGGTCCCCCCAGGTGTGTCAGGAAGGGACCCAAAACACCCTCTGGGCCACCCCTGCCTGCTCCTTCCGGGGCTCGCCTCTTCCCCAAGTGACCAGAAGGTGGAGCAAAAGGGACCGTTCCCGTGGAGTAGTGCGGCTCACAGGGCTCCTTGTTTTGCACCCTGGACGCTGCCTTTCCGTGTCCTGTCGCCTCCCTGCCCCAGGCCTGGTGCAGGAGCAGCAATAACAGAGGGGACCACTCCGCAGGGTGGTCACAGCCATGGGGCCCACGGCATGACTCCCCCCCCAGGGAGGAGGGAGAGTGGAGCCCCTCTCCTCAGGTGTCTTGGGAGAAGAGACCCAAGGGGCAGAGGGTTGAGGGGTGTCACCTGAGCAGACAGGCAGTCAGGGCCCTGGCGGAGGGAGCAGTTTGGGGGCGGCAGGGCCCCGGATTCCACAGCAAGAGTGAGAATGATCCGTCACCTCTTAATGAACAAGCAGCCACGTTATATGCTGAGTGTGCAGAGCCTGCCATCCCCGGGGAGCACCCAGTTCCCTGCTGGGGACTATAGCCCCTGCCACCAGAGGGACAGCCGCCTTCAGGGCATGGGGACCCACAGAGCAGGGAGGGGTATTCGGTCATCAGCCCCCCACCGCAGGGCCGAGTGGCCCCCCCATCTCTGTATGTCTTTGTCTTGCCTTCTTTCCCACTCTGGGAGTCCCCAGCACCCCCCCCCCAGTAAATTATTTTCCAGTTAAGTTACCCAGAGGCAGTTTCCCCGGGCCAGTTGGGACAGCAGAGTGAGAACATTGTACTCTAACCCAGGCCCAACAAATGCGGGCTGGAGGTGAGTGGCTGGAGAGAGGGAGACACAGACACAGTCCCCACCAACCAGGGGGACAGTGCTGAGCATCTGTGGTGCAGGGACAGGGGCCTGTTTCCCAGAGACACTGAGGCAGAGCCTTGGGTCCACCTGTGCCCACCCTGCCCCCTCTGGGGATGTGTCTTCCTCTGCCACCTCTGACTGGACAAATCACCTGCCCTGAGACACCTTCCACAAGAGGTCAACAGTCTGGTCCCTCACTGGGCATCCAGCAAGGGCCTGGAAGCTGGAGGGGCTGAGACACTGAGGGGCCATCGGCCTCCTCTCCAGGTAAATCCCATGCAGGGCGCCCCAGAGGAGTGCTGATGGGTCATGCTCCCCAGGGTGGCACACTCTGTCCAGACACAGGGTCGGAGCAGCAGGCCCACGGGGCAGTGAGTGAGGCCCTGCAAGGTGGGCCCTGCACAGGGCGGGCACCAGGCCCCTGTCTGCCAGGTGAGTGCCAGGGGATGGCTGCTCCCATCCATCTGCTCCACTTTTGCACAGAGGAAATAAATCAAATCAAAGGCCCTGGCTGGTGCGGCTCAGGGAATTGAACACCAGCCTGTGAACCAAAGAGTCACCAGTTCAATTCCCAGTCAGGGCACATACCTGGGTTGTGGGCCAGATCTCCAGTAGGGGGCGCATGAGAGGCAACCACACTTGGATGTTTCTCTCCCTCTCTTTCTCCCTCCCTTCCCTTCTCTAAAAATAAATAAGTAAATTTTTTAAAAAAGAGAGAAAATCAGAGGTGTCTTGTCATCACCTGAAAGGATGCCTGAGATGCCCTAAGGGCATAGCCCTTTGAGCTCTGCGAAGCTCTAGACGTGTGAGGACTTCACTCACAGGTGCTCGCAGATGCGCAGGAGCCATGGCTGGACTGGGTGGGTGCTGCCGGGTAGGACCCAGGACGTCAGACAGGCCGCATGCTGGGTTTTATGCCAGCTCTGCAACACTAGCCCTAGGCAACGTGTGGGGGCGCACTTGAGGGGAGTCCCCATGTTGTCCGACTCCTGTCCCACGTATACCTCACCCCTGCACATGTCCTGCCACACCTGCGAACCAGGCAAGGAGAAGGAGCTCGGAGCCCTGCCCTGTCCAGCACCAAGGCAAAGTTCTTTCACATTCCCTCTTCACGGGGTGCCATTCAGTTCCCCATCCCTCCCCTCCCCCACGTGGGCACCTGGGGCCTCCGCTTGGCGGGTGGAGGGGCTTCTGCCAGGATCTCTGGTCACAGGCTATGTTCTCTGTCCCTGTTTTGAGGACAACAGAACCTCTGCTTAGCCGCAAAGGCTCAATCGCCAGGGAGGGTCTTCTGTGCTCAGCTGCAGCTGGCTGGGGGGTCCCTGACGGCAGCTTCTTCGCCTAGTGAGCCAAGGTCCCGCTTTCTGTCCTTTGGGTGGACAGCTCAGGGACGAACTTGGCTTCTCTGAGGGCATCCAGGCTGAGGACAGCTTTCCTCCCCCTGTGCCTCACCCGCCACTCCCCTGGGAATGCACACAGAGCAGGAGCCACACGGTCGTGAGGGCAGAGGCCGCACACTGGGGCCAGGACCCAGGCCGGCAGCCGTGTCCCTTCCACCTCTCCCGCTGCTCTGGTCGACCAGACTGGTCTTCCTGGGTTTTTCTCCTGGAGCCGAACGCTTTGCTTCCACACACGTTACCGGGTCCGTTGCTGAAATATGTCCCCCAACAACCAAAACGAGCTGTGTCCCCTGTCTGGGGAACACCCAGCCTGTGCACAGACCAGTTTTACCTTATTAATTGTACTTTCAGGCCTGTTGTATGTTGTGATCGGGAGAAGTTACAACGCATCGCTGTGGTTACGTTCCCTGACTTCTCACTGCTCAGACACGTTGGATACTGTTTCTTGGTCTGTAGATTCATAATTAGAGACTCCTTTGCCAAGATTATCATTTTCCTGATTTTTACTCAGTGTTATCAAGCTCACTGTTTCATATCTGCCCAATATTTCAATTAGATGAATATACCTTAATTTAGTTATTCCAGCTGGTCCAGATTAAATTGTTTTTATGCTTCCCATATTTTTAAACAAGAATATGCACAAAGCTTTTCATGTAGAACACTATCTGAGATAGGGTTCTGGAAGTCAGAGTCCTGGCTGAGAGCCTGGCCCGGTCGTCCCCCAAGGTCCCGAGTCCTGGGCAGGCATGCCAGACATGGCAAGGCTCCACTGGGAGGCCCTGGCGTCGGCCTCAGACTCACAGTCAGCAGCCTCTGCCAGGGAGCAGGCAGGGGCGGTGCCTCACCCTCCTCCAGGGACCAGGACAGGTGGTGGCCTGACCAGGTGCCAGACGAAGAGATTCCCTGGGCAGAAATGGGGTGAAGGGTAGAGGGGGCTGGAGAAGGGCAGGCACAGGCTGGGCGGAGGCTCAGCCGGGACCCACTGCAGGTTTGAGAGGGAGAGTGGCCTGCTCAGGTTTCTGAAAAACCCAGGTTGGTTGTAGGTGCAGGTGGATGTGCGGACACAGGTGGAGGCAGGGGCCTGGAGGAAAGGCCAGGTGGTTTGATCCAGGCAGAGCTCGGGGGAGGGCAGTGAAAGCAGGGGCATGTGGGGTGACTCCAGGAGAAACGTACAACCCAGGACACAGCCGAACAGGAGCAGGAAGAGAGAAGGCTTGTGTGAGTGGCAGCGTCCGGCGGTTTGGGCCCTCAGCACCCTAACCTTCACAGAATGTGGCAAAGCACCAGCCCAGAAACTGGCCGGGGGTACCCTGCAGGTCAGCTGGGGTTGGTGGGTTAATGCACAGTGAGGGAGGGAGGTCCCGAGCTGAGCCTGGCTGGGGTCTGGAGCTCAGCAGAGCGAGGAGGGGGCTTGAGATCTGAGGAGCAGCTGGAGGGGAAGGCAGGCAGGTGTGAGAAGGGCCCCAGGTAAAGGACACCCAAGCATGTCCAACAGCTGACCTAAAGCGCCAAGGGAAAAATGAATGATCCAGAAAAATGGGGAGACAAGTTGGAGGAGCCACGAGCCCCACACGGGTCAAGACAGCTGGGCGCCCTCACAGGGGCCCGAGCAGAGGGGGGCAGGATGGGGAGAATCCCCCAGAGGACGGGGAGAGGTGGGTGGGGGGCGGATCCTCAGTGGTGCAGCTGGAGGTCTGAGGGCCAAGCCCTGTGCCCAGGTGCAGAGGGGCCACCTGCCTCTCCACAATCTTAACTAGCAGGAAGGTTTCCTCACGGACCATGTGCTCTGTGGTTTTGCCAAGTGGGGCTGTGTGCCCAGGGTGTGGCCCACAAGCTGCATTTTCACTGGGTCCCTGGCCCATTGGAGGGCCGTCCACATGCTAAAGGGCCGGGTCATTTCCTGACCCTACACACTGTGACCCCATTTCTGTTGGCTGCCCTTCGTGGGAGCACAGGTGTGCACAGCTTTTAACTGTCCTGTAGTGAATTTGTCTCTCTGCTCATTCTCACTTCATAACCTTCACCCCCTGGCATCCAACATCACACTGTCTCGTGCTAGGGGAGGGGTCCTGGCCACCCTCAAGAAGGCCGGAGAGTGGAGGTTTGGGTGCTGACCTCAGCACCGGAGAGTGGGCGTTCAGGGCGAGCAAGCCCTCTCTCCAGAAGGCGGCACCTACAAGAACCCAAGGGCACAGTGCAAGGCGGTCGATTCCTTTCTTCTGGCTCTCTGCAGGAACGTAAATACGTTTTAAGGTCTGAGCAGACTGACCGCTGCCCTCTCCCGCAGCGCGCACACCCTGACCTGAGCAGCGCGGCTCCCCTGCCACGGCCACTCCCCAGCCACACTCCCACGTGGGCGCCCAGAGGCTACATCAGGGAGACTCCCCAGGGGCCCCGTGTGGCACCACCAGGACCTCTGGAGTGATGTCGGCGGGGCCTCTTGTGACCCCATCACCCAGGGGTCATGGCGCCCCCCAGAAATAGACAGGGTCACACCAAGCAGAGAGTTTATTGAGGTGCTGGACTGTGGGGAGTTTGCAGCGGCGAAGCGGACGCTGGTGTGGCGGGGCACGGGGCACGGGGCACAGGGCACGGGGCAGCCCCGTGCAAGCAAAGTCTGGGGCTTGGGGTGAGTCTCAGGAACTACTCATGTCCCCAAGGCCCTTCTGGGGAACCCCTCCCTGTTTCCCCCCAGGCACCATGTGGGGCGGCATGGGGGTCCCTCTCTTTGTCCCTGTGGTCAAGGATGGGGTGACCCCTTGAGATTTGCTATAAAAATTAAAATTCCTTTTAAATTGCCAGGGAGGGTGGAAGGGTCACCCGTGAGCCTGATGTCACCAGTCGCCTAGAGCCCCACCGTCCTCCACACCCTCCCAGCCCTGACCCCAGAGTAAAGAGCAGAGGCGGGTTTGCAGGCACAGGGGGCAGGGACAGACACGAGGAGGGAGGCACACAGAGAGAAATAAGACCAGAGGGGAGGCGGGGGACACAGCTCCCCCTCCCGCAGCCCCTGCAGAACAGAGAGAGTCCCCGAGACTCCCTGGACAGCAGGTCCCACATGCCCCCAATCCAGTCCTTGCCAAAGTCGCGTGGCCTCCGAGACACACCAACCCCAGCTGCCGGGAACGGGGTGCGTGGTGGCTACTCCAGGTAGATGTCCTCTGTGGGGCAGGCGTACTCCAGGTGCTCCTGGTAGTACTCCAGGAAGGCGCGGCTGCAGAGACAGTGCCAGCCACCTGCTGAGCAGGACCACCACCCCCTCCTCCCTGTCTGGGTCTGCCTGTCACCCCCACATGTCACTCCTCAGCTGTCCCAGTCACCAAGGCCTCAATGCCCCATTCCCACCCTGACCCCCTATCTGGGCAAGGTGCCTACACCTTCCCATGCCCGGGGTGGCCGCCCCCCACACGTGCCCCAAGTTCCTACCCACCTATTGCTTCTCATCTGACCTTCCCTCTCTCCTTTGTCCAAACTCTGCACCCCCACTCCCTTGTCCCCATGTCCCCCAAACCTCGCCTCTGGGTCCATCTCCCCAGCTGGGCCCGCCTTCGACCCCACTCACCCCACACTCTGGGCCACAGGCCTCATAGACTCCTGGGAGACAAACACGTGGCAGGCAAAGCGGCTCAGCAGAGGGTGTTTCGTGATGAAGCCAAAATAGCTGCAGGGAGCAGCGTGGGGGTGTCAGAGCGGGGCCCCACCCTCAGGGCCCCCAGCGATCTGGACAGAGGGCTCAGGCAGAGGGCAGGGACCGGAGAAATGTGTGAGTCACAGGACTTAAAGATTCGAAGGAGCCTTTTTGGGTCCAGCCCCAGCACAGGCACCTCCGAGGAGTTAGTGACCCGTGTTGACTTCTGCACGTCCCGGGGGTCCAGCTGCTTCTTCCTTCTCCGAGCCAGCGCCGCCCCCCCCCCCCCACCTGCCTGGGAGCGCAGCCCACAGCAAGGCCTCACCCTGTCTTCTGGACCCGCCTCTCAACCGACTCTGACACCTGGAGCCTGCCCAGGCCCACTTGGGGCCCCATAACCGCACAGCTGCTTTCTGAGCTCTGACGGTGGGGGGGGGGGGCAGTGTTGGACAGCAGCCCCTGCAGCCGTGAGACCCCCTCCTGGAGAACAGCCTCACACTGGGCTGTCCTCACCCAGTCAGTCCCTGCCCGGCTCTTTCACGTCTGCCTTTCTCCTCACCCAGGGCACAGTGACAATCACCGTCCAGAGTCCTGCGGCACGAGACTCGGTACCCCCCAGCTGTGGCCAGTCCGATCCACATCGACGGAGCCGGGGTTTGTGGTTCCCTAGGCGGGACCCAGGTGACGGCGTCATGGCCCACATACGTGCTCGTGTTGTCCATGAACATGCTCCAGGCTCGTCTCCAGGGCCCTGGTCAGAACCCTCGCTCACACTCACCGACACTTCGGTGCTGCTGACCCAGCGCCAGGCACCGTTCTAAGTGCTTTAGGTATTTCATTCACGGAACCGCACAGCGGCCCTGAGGGGCCCACGGTGCAGAGGGGCTGGGGACCCGTCCGAAGACACACAGCCAGGCTGTGGTAGCCTGTGGTCTCCACAGCCACACTGCCCCCTTACACACTCCTGCACACGACTGCTCCGCCACCAATCTCGAAATGAAGCAAGTTAAGTGGTCGCCCAACACGACTTTGCAAGTGCGTGCTCCCCGCCAGGAGCTAGGCTGAGTCCTGCAGTGATGAACAGTAGGGTCCCCCCTCCCCTACTGCCTCCACATCTGGATCCGGAGCCACCGGCCTGACCCACATCTCTCTCGGAATTGTTCCTGGTCACTGCCTGGACGCAGGAGCCAGGCTCCCTCTGTCCTCTCCCCTCCGGCTGGTGCAGGCCTCAGCCCCACATCCCCACCCCTCAGAGCAGCATCTGGGCACTGGGCCCTGTCACGCCATCTCCGTCCCCAGTCGGCAAGCTGGCTCTGACCTGCTGAGGGCTGACACCGCCCCCGGGCAGCAGAGAGCCCTCCTCGCCCTCGTGACCACAGAAGTGTCCAAACGACGCGCTTGCTGGCCTCAACATCTGTCACAAGTGCAGCCCCAGCGCCGTCATGTCCTTCCTCCAGCCGCCCATCAAGTCCTCGTGAGCCCTGCTGGGCCCTGGCCCTCTGGCTACCTCCTGCCATCTCCTTCCTCTAGGACACGGGGACCCAGTGGGCAGCCGCTGGCTGGGCAGGAAGCCTGCAGCCCCCACACCCACGGGTAACGGTGCCAGCCCTGACCCTCTGCAGTCACTGCTGTCACTGCTCACTTTGCCAAGCTACCTTGAGTGCCTCGTGGCCCATTATCCACCTGCTCTGGATGGACACCACGCCCCCAGGTCTCTCCCACACTCCAGACTCACATGACCAGTGGCCGCTCAGTCTCCCTGCACCTGCAGGCGAGCGCTGTGCTCCAGGCTGTCGGCCCTCCCCCAGGGCAAGTGGCCACTATCTGTCCATCACCCAGATGCCATGTCACCTGCTACATCCCATCAACCCAGGTCCTGCCTGTGCCTCCCCCGGGTACCTCCAGGATACAGCCCTTGGATGACCTCAGCAACGAGCCAACCTGCACCTGGTGGGCCCACTCTGCACAGCAAGCAGAGCCAGCGTGTCCGCCTGACTGTGCTGCACCGAGGCCCCGTCACCAGTGGGTCAAGTACAAGTCACCCAGCTACTCCCTGAGACCCCTACTGCCCCTGACCCGCAGCCTGGGCTCAGCAGGCACCCACGTGCCTTTAGTTGCCTCCTGGATTCCAGGCACCCCTCTTCTCCACATGTCTGCTCCCTGGGACCCCAGAGAGGACGTCCACTGCCCCCTCAGCTCGCAGCACGCACTGGTCTGTGTGCCCATCTACCTGCACCGCAGGCCAGTGGGGAGCCTGCCTGCCTATGTCTCCTGGGCCCAGGGGCACCCCTCAGGGCTGCGGGGCCTGGCAGAGGGAGGGCTCTCACCAGCTGTTGCGGGGGTGGCAACCGCAGAACGAGATGTTCTTCATCTGGAAGAAGTGGCTGCAGTGCTGAAACTGGGCGGAGGGGACAGAGAGGCCAGTAAACACTCCTGCCACCCCTGCGGCTGTCCCTCTGGCCCAGCCCCCCACACCCACCTCAGGTCCACCGCTCAGACTCAGCTTGACCCCCCGGAGAGAAATCTCAAGGTCACAAGAGGCAGGGGGACGCAGGTGGACGGTCAGTTTCCGGGCAGTGGCGATCTGGGGGTAAGTCGGAGAAGGAGAGGGTCTCAGGGGACCTCCCGCTGTCCACCTCTCTGCACTCAGCCTTCCTTGTGTCCCTCCAGCCAGGACCATGGCCCCCACCACCACTGCCTTCCCCACCTGTCCCTGTGGCCTAGACTGGGGCAGGGGGCAGTGGTGGAGTCTCAAGGACAGACTGTCTTGCTGAACCACAGGACCAGCAGATAAGCTGCTGGTCACGAAATGCCCACCGAGTCCGTGAAGGAGCGAGCAGGTGACTGCGGGTAGGCTCGGTGAGAGCTGGTCTCAACTTTCAGATGGAGGAGAAGAATGGGTTCAAGGAGGGCGGAGGCCCCACTGAACCCACCAAGGGACGCCAGGCCTCTGACTCAGGGTGGGGTCTGCCTCTGAGGCCTCAGGCCCCCTCTCAGCCTCCATGGAAGCCTGGGGCCTTGGAGGCTGTGCTGCCTGTGGGCTGCTGTGGGCCCCACCCCCGCACTGACCTTCTGCATGGCTGCGCACAGGATCCCATTGCCCTGGTGACAGGGCACCTCCACGGAGCCCAGGAACTGCACGTCGAAGCGCTCCACCCAGCAGGGGCTGCGTTTGCTCCCTGCGGGTCACAAGGCACCCAGGTCAGGGGTGGGGGGCCTGAGGGGACTAGGTGCCCCTTGGAGAGGGGGCCTTACCCAGCAGCTCCTTGGCAGGGCCGGGCACCGCGTGGGCGTAGAAGGCAGGGAAGACGCCCCGCTCCCCCGTGCGCATGTTGAAGCCGCGGGACCAGAAGTCGTCCTCCTCGGCCTCCACCAGCACCGGGTCGTCCACATCCAGCTCCAGCTCGTCAGGGTGGCGGGGGATGAATCTGCGGTCAGGGCAGAGGGGCAGTCAAGGGGCAGGAGAGGTCTGGTGGCTGGCACCCTCCAGTGCCCCGTGGAGAGTGACGAGGAGGTGGAGGCCGTACCTGAAGACAGCCCGATGGGTCTGCTCTCTCTCCTCCCCATTGACCAGACAGGAAAAGAGGCCAAAGGACTCGGTGCCTGAGAGACAGAGACAGACCTCAGGAAGGGGGAAGGAAAGGACGTCCAGGCCTGGCCAGGTTCACCTCCCTCACCATCCGGCCTCGCGCCAGGGAGGGAAGCTGGGCGGCCCTGCCCACCCCTGCGCAGCCTACCAGGGACCTGGGGAAAGTCCAGCTGCCAGCCGCCGGCCCTCAGGCTGCCCTGGGCACTCTGGGCACCCCTCCCCCACCTCCCACTCACTGGAGGACCGAGATGTGCTGTTGACGAAGACGTTGAGGAACTTCTTGGAGAAGGTGAGGTCGGGGCTGTCTGGGGAGGCACCCTCTGGGCCCTGGCCAGCACCCAGCAGAGCAGGCCCCGCCTCGTCCTCGCTGGCCTCGCCACCAGTGTCCTCCTCGCTGTCCTGCTCGCCCAGGCCCGCGCAGCGCCGCAGGCTCACCAGCTCCAGCTGCGTGTGCTCGTCCACCACCAGCGTGTACTTGACCGCATCGTACACCAGCGAGGCATCCAGCGGGGCTTCGGGGCCCATGCCCCTGCCCCCCGGGGACCCCACCTTGTCCTCCGTCTCATCCTCATCCTCTTCATCCTCATCGTCCTCGTCTGAGCAGGCGACGGAGCAGGCACGGCCGGGGCGGGTGGCGCGGCCCGGGGCAGCCCACAGCGGTGTGATGGTGTCGCGCGTGGGGTTGCTGAGGAAGAGGCAGGGCCCGGGCTGCGCGGGGCCAGGCCGCGGCGCAGGGGGCGCAGGGGGCGGCGGGCCGCACAGCGTCTCCATGTCCACCAGCTCCACGCCGCCCCGGCCTGCAGCCTCGCGAGCCCCGGCGGGTGATGCGGCCTCCCCGGGAGGACGTTGTGCAGGAGACAGGCACTGGCCAGGGCAGAGGATGGGCGAGGAGCCCTCCGAGATCATGCGGCTCACGAGGTTGCTGAGCAACCAGGGCGAGTCGGCATCCTCGCTGAGGTCCGGCTCTGACTCAGAGCCGGACTCATACTCGCTGTTGGTGTCGTCCTGGCCCACGGGTAAGAAGGCCGGGCGGCGGGGGGGCTCGCACGCGGGCTCGGGCTCGGGCTCGGGCTCGGGCTCGGAGGCGGGCGACGAGGCCTCCTCGATAGAGTTGGTGAGGTGCGAGGAGCGGCCGCTGCTGCTGCTCAGCTCCAGCTCCGTCTCTGAGATGGACGAGATCATGCGCCCCAGGCGCGCGGCCCCGGCGTCCTCGGAGTCGGAGCCTGGCGACGACAGCTCCTGGCTGCTGCGCCGGCCCCCGCGACCCCCGCTGGAGCCACTCCCCAGGTCAACCTCGATGCCGGGATCTGAGGTGGGCGAGGCCCCACTGGGCGCTAGGGGATCCCCGGGTTGGTTCCCTTCGCAGTCACAAGCGGGGCCCACAGGTGACTGCGCCCCGCGGGGACAGGCCTCAGCGGGCGGGCGTCGTGCTGGCGGCTCTGCACAGAGAGGGCATGCGTCAGCCAGCCCACCGCTGTTCCCCTCCTCCCTCCCTTGCCTCCTGGCCCCCAATGCCCAGCTCACCTCGGAGGGGCTCCTGGGGGCGTGAGCATAGCTCTGTCTCTTGCCAGGAAGCTGGAGGCGGTGGGGCAAAGCCTCCGTTGTTGTTCAGGGAGTCCTGCGGCAGGAAGGAAAGGGGTGCTAAGTGGGGGTGCTCCAGCTCCCAGGGGCAGGGGCCACAGGCTGCCACAGGCAGCAGAGCCCTGGATGAAGATCTGGGCCTCACCTGGGTGCCCAGCACAGTCAGGCTGAGCGTCGAGGGCCGGTGCTTGTGGGGCCCCTCCAGGGAGGGGGAGGGGCTCAGCAGCTGCCGAGCAGGGGCTTCCAAGCAGGGGCGCCCGGGACCCTTGCCCTCCCCTTCTTCCTCCTCCTCTTCCTCCTCCTCCTCTTCCTCCTCCTCTTCATTGTCATCGATCATCTCAAACTCTTGGAAGTCATCCTGGAAGGAGCAGATGGGGTGCAGCTGCTCCGAACGCCCCAGGGAGAGGCTGTCCTGCAGGAAGGAGGGACAGGGCAGAGCTGGGCGAGAGCGTGACAGTGACTCAGGGCCCCAGGTGTCAGAAAAGGGGGAGCAGCAAGCTGTAAGTCAAGGGAGAGGAACCTCCGGGTCTCCCCTCCCCAGCAGAGCGGCTTTGCTGTTTTTCATCTGCTTCAGGAACTACATAAGGGTCACTGTAGTTCTTGGTGAGAGCCCCAACTCCCAAGCTTCTCACAGCAGCCCCAGCCCCACTGCCGGCCTCACCTCACCCCCAGAGCCCCCACACTGGACAGCTCTGAGTGCCTTCACTGCAGTTCCACACAGCACACAGGTGCTGGGCAACGTTTGGCTTGCCTCCCCCAGCAAGCCGCAAGCCCCCCCAGAGGCGAGGGTCCGTACTGAGCAGGACCTACCCACGGCAGATGCTCAGGAAGTGTCAAGTGAATGTGGGAAGACCCAGCCAGCACCCAGGATCGCCAAGCTTGCACCCGCCTCAGGGCCTCTGACACAGTTACTCCTGGGGGCAATTTCTTTCCTCTAGTTCCTCCTGCCTATGCCCTCATCAGCCCAGCTCTGGCTAGTCTTCCCTAAGGGCATGCTTGTGTGCCATTTCCACGGGAGAGTCTCAGTTGGGTTCCCTTCCCCCTAACTGCACCTGGTGTCCTACTGGGCTATAAGCTCCTGAAGGCAAGGGGCACACCTGTCCTGTTCTCTCAAGAACAGGGAGCCCCTGGCACGTGCCACATGGCAGTACTCAGAAATGTAAGTGAAGGAATGAAAACAGAAGCAGAGACACAGGAGGAGAACAGGAGATGGGAGAGAAGGGTTCCAGGGGTGCAGACGTGAGGCAGGGGCGGTGGGCAGGCAGGGGCAGGGCTGGGAAGGAGGCAAGGTGAGCTGGAAGAGTTATAGCCGTTGGGAGGTGCTCTCAGCCCACAGGGCACCAGAAGCCCAGGCACACCTGGCTCCCTGAAGCTGGCCTGCTGATGGGGGTCAAGAGAGGACTGCCCGGGGAAGACCCTCGGTGGAGGTTAGAGAAAGAGAGGTTTGATGTCCAAGAAGACCCCAGGCCAAGGGGAAGGGGCAGCCAGAACAGCTCAGGTTTCACGGCTGAGCTTGTGAGGCGCTCCCTGAGAGGGTTCGGTGCCCCCCCCCGTACCCCCCACCTTCTCGCAGTGGTCTGAGTCGTAGCTGAGGCCCAGGCCGCAGTCATCGGTGATCTCAGACAGGTCCTCGTCGTCAAACTCTTCCAGGCTGATGTCCTGGGGAGGCCTGGGGGGCAGACCGGGTCAGACAGCCAGGCCAGGGCTCCAGAGAGCGTGAGAAGCCCCAGGGCCCCATGGGGGAGCTGGTCCTAGGGGGCGTCCGGGGAGACTGAACTCCTAGGCCTCAGGGTCTCCACAGCCCCCGACTTCCAGACGCCGGTACTGCCGGCACTGAGAGACCCAAGCTCTGTTCTCCAGGGGATGTTCCCCACGACCTGGGCCCCGGCCAGCCCACAGAGGCCTGTGGTTCACTGAGCCCTCCTCCCGGTTCACCTCCCCTGCTCAGCCCCAGGCCCCTCCGGAGCTCAGCCTGGGCCTCGGGGAGTCGGGCTGCGCCGAGCGGGGGAGGGGAGCCGAGGCTCCAGCAGCAGCAGGAGAGGGAGGGGTCAGCCCGTTCTGGGGCCCGGTCTGCCACTTTGTGTCCACCCCCCCTGCCCAGGGTAGGCCTACACCCAGAGGTCCAGCCCTCAGCCCACCACGGCCCCTCGCCCCGGACGCCAGGCGTGATGTCAGCTGTCCCCTGAGCCCGCAGGCCGCGCCAGGCCTGCAGCGAGGGAGGCCCCACAAAGCCAGAGGGACAGGCCGCGCGCAGAGGGCCTGGGCCGGGGACCTCCACCCTTGAAGGGTCAGCTGGCCGGGCGGGCTGCGGCACTGGACCCCGGCGGGAAATGGGGCGGAGGCAGGGGTCGCTGGGGCTGGAGAGGGCGGCGAGGAGGACAGGAACGGGGAGAGCGGTGGTCCGGAGTCGGGGCTCGGGGCCGGGGCCGGGGCGGGGGTGGCGGGGCGGCGGGCCCGGAGCGGCCCGGGAGGGGGCCGAGCGGGGTGGCGGAAGGGGCGGCCGGCGGGCGCGCCGCGTACCTGCAGCCGGGCGGCGACAGCGAGTGGAAGGTGGAGAGGGCGAACATCTGCGCGCGGTCCGCCATCTTCCCCGGGAGCGGCGCGGCGGGGCGGGGTCCCCTCGGTGCTCGCGCCCTCACCTCGTGACACGCCCTGCGACACCCCGCCCGCCACACACCTCCAGCGCCCGCAGGACACCGCGGCAGCCGGAGCAGACGCCGCAGGGGGAGGGGGAGGGGCGAGGATCGGGGAGGGGACGGGGGAGGGGGGGGGGGGGGGGGGGGGGGGGGGGAGGGGACAGGAGAGGGGAGGGGAGGGGACAGCGGGCGGCGGCGGGGAGGCTGATTGGAGGGGGGACGTTGGTTGGGCCAAGAGGCCCTGGTCCGGGAAGGAGTGAGTGCGTGGTTTGTTTGCGGGGGACAGGGGAGAAGTGGACTGATGGAGATGGGGGATCGGGCTCGCGTCCAGGACGGGCCTGCACGTGGGGACAGGCAGGGGGAGGCCCACGAAGAGGACCCTGCGCAGGGCCGGGCGGAGGAACGCAGCGGACTGGGTCAGCAGACCGCTGGGAACCGGGGTTTGGGGGCAGGGGCTCGTGGGGGGCGGCGGCCCCAGCACTTGCACCGACGTCTCAAGGAGCCAGAGCAGAGGAGCTGGGGTCTGGGGCCAGGCGCCTCGTCGCCCCGGCTGCAGGAGCTGTCCGCCCCTGGGTGCTGACCGGGGCTGCGGGAGCTGTCCGCCCTTGGGTGCTGACCGGGGAAGGACAGGGACCTATGCCGAGGATGCTGACCTCTGTGGGACGCGGAGTGGACCACAAACAGGATGCTGCCTGGGAGTAAAGCCGGACTGTCGGGACATAGTGCGGACCACGCAGGCTGGGCAGAGGTCCTGGTGGGCACTGGGTGAATCTGCAGCCGGGACTCTGTGTCCGTTCCAATGGAGAATGTTCTCCAGCTGCAGCTGTGACCGGCACCATTCAGGGCACGAGCCGTGTGAGGCCAGTGATGTCTCAAGTGATGTCTGAGCTCCAGCGGGCCAGCTGGCACGGGGGTGGGAAGGCCGACGGGGGCCTGGAGGACAGGGTGATAAAGACAGGGTGGGCAGGCTTTTTGGAGACTTAGCTAGAGCAGGAGTGGGGGGCTCCAACAAGAGTAGAACTGTGAACATTTCCTTTTTCCCCCTCGATGGAGTTCATGAGCCCTGACATTTCTTCGTCTAAATCATTTCTGTGAAAAGGTATTTCTGAGGGAAGGGTGAGGCACTAGAGTGGTGACTGCCTGGACACCGGGGCAGGAGGAGCCCTTGCCCGCTGGGAAGGGCAACACCACCCATTCTCTGGTGGCTGCCACGCCAGCCCAGAGGGAATGGCCAGAGCAGATCACGGCCTGTGTTGTGCCCCCAACACAGTCTGTATTTCACCTCAATTACAGTGCTTTTCTAAGAATGGCATTTATTAGTGTGCCCGCCCCAATGAATGAATGAGCGAATGAACGAATGAAAGAGCTTGTGGGCTCTAGCAGGTCTGGGGCATTAAGTCCTTGTCCTCAGGCTGGCTTTCCCATTTTAGGGCCACTAGGAACACTCCCAATTTCTGAGGAGTCTAGACATGTTAACCACTCCCTGACTATCCCCACAGAACTCCAGATCTCTTCTCAGAATTCAGAGCGTGACCCCCCACTTCCCAGATTTTCTTGTGATCCTGAGTTTCACCATCAAGCTGGTTGACTTGAACATTCACATAAATGACCCCTCCAACACCCCGGTCAGTCAGGCCCTTAACTTTGGACCAGTCGACAGCCCTTGGCTCTCTCGACTCTGGTGACCTCTCCCCCAGAGGCCTCAGGATTCACCTCCACCTGGGGCTGCACCAGCCTTGAAGCCTTCCACCAAGTCCCACCTCGGATTCACCCTCCTCTCCCATTCCCTCCTTTTATCAGACAATTCAACCCCAGGAATTTAAAGGTCTTGAAGTGGGGGGACCCACCTCCCATCGTACCTGTGCAGTCCCATGTGTCCCCAGAGCACAGAGAGAAAGTCATCAGCCTTAGGGCCTGAGAAGTTGTGCCACCCATCTTTATCCAGCCATCCAGCTCCTGGACATGAACAAGTTATTTGATCCTATGGACCTCGGTTTTTTCCTCTGGACACTGACACCACAAGGGCCACACGAGACAGCATGTGTAGCTCCAGGCACAGGCTTATGCATGGTTCTGGTCACTCCAGGGCCCCCTGGCCCCTTCACCAGTGGCCAGACACTGTCTGAGAGCTGGCACCTCAGCTGTGTTTAAGACGTTGTTCCATCTTCCTGTCAGACCGGCTGTCTGCAGACAACACAGGAGGTTAAAGCAGCACTGTATCCAGTGGCAACCCATATACACACATCCTTTTCACCACGCAATGAGGTGATGTCATACACGGTGCCATGTTGGTATAGCACACATTGTCCAGGATCCCGCAGTGTGATGCTCCCCTGAGACACGGTACAGAGGGGAGGCAAACCCACACCCAGAGGTGTCAAATCCTGAGTGAAAATGATCCGCTGTGAACTACTGGTCACCGAGTTGTCCAGAGATGGTACCACATCAGGAGCTCAGCACTGAGCTTGGCTGCTAACAGGCCAGACATTCAGCAGCAGAAATCACTCCACCAGCTTTGATAAGAGTGCCCGTTTTGGTGGGCATACCCGGCACCCCTCCACCCTGCAACTCCATTTGGAGGCCCACTGCACAAGCGCGGGGGAGCCAAGGACAGAAGCTGGCTGACGTCTGTCTATCTGCTTTGCTGTTCAGTGACCCTCTGCAGAGGGCATCAACATGAGGCACAAAGACACAGGCACTTGTGAGCACCCCCACAGGTCCCTCTTCTTCCCCAGCCCTCCTCATCTCCAGTATTCTCTCTTGTTCTTTCCAGTTCCCTGACCAACAACAAGACATCCGTCATGACCCACCTGCCATGTGCATTCCTTCCTTAGCTCACCCCTACTCTGTCTACACTCCCGCCCTACAAGGTGGACATCCAGGTGTACTGCTTAAAGCTCTGCCCAGGGGATGTCCCTCATTATTGCCTTTTAGGGCCACCCCACCCTGAAGGGGACTTCAGCGCAGCAGTGGCTCATTTGCAACTCATATCAACACACCAAGCTAACCTATCTGTGAACTAGACCTTAGGATTCCTTCCTGTAAATGGCCCTCTGGACAAGCTTGGGTCCAACCGTTTTTCATTGTGCAGTGAACTGCTACTGAGCCTGCCTAACCTATTGGCTTGGTGTTTGGTCAGTGTCTAGCTCAGGACGGGAAGATTCAATCACATGGTCATTTGATGTCCCATAATCAGGCACTCAGTCTCTGCTTGGGCCCGGTAGGCTGCCAGAAGCTACTTTCAGTTGGTGAGTAGCTCTGCACCACACCAGGCATGGTCTTGCTTCTGATCCCGAGGAGCGTGCATCACAAACCTCCTGTTGGGTCCTGCCAAAGCTGCCACTCAGGCTCCCTATCTACCGTAAATAAGCCCAACTGTAACCCACTGGTTCTGCCAAGTGGTGGGGGAACCCATCCTCCAATCTCTACCTTCAACACAGCCCTTTGCTCTAGGCCCCATTCAAAACCGGCAGTCTTCGAAGTCATCCAATAAATGGGTCACAACAGTATTCCCAAGTGTGGTACATGTTGACTCCAAAATCCAGAGGTCCATCAAGTGCCATGCCGCCTTCTTCATGACAGGGATGCAAGGTGCAGTAACATGTCCTTATTTTAGAGGTGATGCCCTGGTTTGCCCCACAGCACTGCACCCCTGAAGACTTCACTGCTGACAGACTCCAGAACTTCTTTTTTTAAAGATTTTATTGATTTATTTTTAGAAAGAAGGGAAAGGAGGGAGAAAGAAAAAGGAAGGGAGAAACATTGATGCGTGATCAGTTGCCTATCATAGGCCTCCAACTGCAAGCCAGGCATGTGCCCTGACTGGGAATCGAACCGGCGACCTTTCGGTTTGCAGGCTGGCACTCAAACCACTGAGCCACACCAGCCAGGGCAGACTCCAGAACTTGGGGACTTATCTGATGTGCATTGATGTGCATTGTCTTGCCAAGGACAGAACACGGGTCACTTCCTTCAGCACCATGTCCAGTTAGCACGTCACCATGTTATGGGGAATGTCTGGATGATCAAGGTCTCAGTGGACTACACTGTGACAGAGCAGGAGCGTTAAAACAGCCACAAAGCAAGACAACAGATGTGTCTGTCTACCCTTCCCATGTAAACGTAAACTGCTTTTGGAAATGTACTCTTTACTACTGGAAATTGAACAGAATTTCACCACACCAATGAGTGCATACTAAATAAAAAATTGCTGATTAAATCCACAATTTTCAACCTTTTTCATCTCATGGCACACACAAGCTAATTACTAAAGTTTTGTACCAAACCAAAAAAATATATATTTTTGCCAATATGACCAAAAAGTAGGTTTAATTTTGGTTCATTCACACCAGATGGCTATTGCTGTGTTGGCTGTTACCATTTTTTTATTTGACAATCTAAGGGAAAAGAGGTCAGGGCCCCTGACTAAACAGTCAGGTATTGCATGTTTTAAAAATTCTTGTAGCGCACCAATTGAAAATCGCTGAACTAAATGAATGAATGAGTGCACGCATCTTTGAATTGTGACGTAGTAACCACTCTACCTCTGCCTTAATTTTCCCCAAGTTGTGATCTGTACAGCTGTCCCCGGGACATTCATTTTCCCTCCCTTTCTTAATGAACATGTGAGTTCCGGACTCCTGGATACTCTCAGTGATTCTGAACACGATCTAAGGACTGAGAGACTAAAAGCCTACATGAAAAGTACAAGGAATATATGATCTAATAATCATTATATCCAATTAGGAATTGTACTCTGATTTCTCCACTACATTCTTCTTTACACCTGTATACTTACACACACACAGGCATGTATATATATGAACACTTAATTTTTTCCAGAAAAACACAGGATTCTCCCACATACACATTAGTCCACAACTCATTCTCTCAGAATAGTAATATGCCCTGGCTGTTCCTTCCGGGTTTGTAGATCTACCCTGTTCTTTTTCAAGGTTGCGTTACATCCATAGCGCGAACCACCGCTCCTTCACTCAAGTCTCTGCAGGCGGCGCTGATTGCTCTCATTTACTTGGATCCCTCTGGATTTTGCAGGGGCCGTCCAGGTGAACGGAAGGGGGTACTGGGGACCACCACTGTGTCTTTGAGAGACCTGGGAAGCAGCATCACTTCTGACTCACTGCCCTGAAGGGAGTGAGCACGGTGGGGAGTTCCAAGGGCTGCCCCTGTGCTGTGGTCAGCACGAATCTTCAGACACAGGCCAGGGACCCCTGTGCAGCTGTGCCGCGCAAGGCACGGTCGCCCACCCCAGAGCGCACGGGGGCCAGAGAAGCACCCGCAGGGCTGGCGCCAGGGCTCCATTTTTCATCTTGTCCTAGAACTAGTGGCTCCCGATGCTTCAGGTGCCTCGCCCCGCGTCATCTCGGATCCTGTACCTCACAGCCCCTCAGAGGTCTGGACAGTCCTTTTTCCAAAGCGATCACTTTAAGTAGTTACTTTAAGTGGCTCTAGGTCCCTTTGGGGAAGAACTAAGGAGAAATATTTTTTAATGCACTTACGGTAACATCGTAGAGCCCTTCTCCCTTTCAACCAGTGAGCTCCGGGTCTCAGGGAAGGCTCAGATGCAAACAGAGCGAGGTTTATCGTGGTTTTCCACGGTCGCAACTGACCTTCGCCTTCTGATCACCAACTCCTGACTTCTTTCTGATTATTCAAATCAAACCACTCGTCAGCTGCCTATCTATTTCACGCCCTCCGCCTCCTCCCCAAAATCCCACGGTCCAACAGGCCTGTCACCGCTCCCTAGGGCTGCCCCTGAAGCCGGGGACAGCAGGGGAGGCCAAGGGGACAAGGGGACAAGGGGACGTGACGCAGCCCCAGGTGCGAGCCTTTTCCTCCAGGTTTGATTGTGTACGTGGTTCTAGATCTGGAGACAGGAGAGGCAGCTTCAAGCAGTACAAGAGCCTCCTCTCAGAGGTGCGCTTCCCGGACACGGGCCCAGCGGTGACTGGGCATTTAAGGCACTTGGCGCCACTGCAGTTGTCCCAAGGGTCCCAGGGTTCCATTCACACCCAGCGTTTACACGGCGCCTACGCCTCCCCCAAGCGTGACCCACGTTCGGGACGGGCCACACTCACACAATGGCTTTCCTCCTGCCGACTGCCCCCGCGAGGGGCCACCGCCGCCCACACGGCCCGTCCGCTCCGCAGCCGGAGACCACCCGGCTTCCCCGCAGCACTCGCCCTCGGAGGAAACCCGCCGCCGAGCCCCACGGACACCCGACAGCTCACGCGCTCCCGAGACGCATCACCCCACCCCACCACGTGACTGGCCAGCGTGACCCGCCGCGGGCAGCATGCCATGACGCTCACGACGCTTCTGATTGGCGCGCGCCGCTTCCTGTCTTTCCAGCGGCCCCGCCCACGGGGGAACGAGCAGGGGCGGGGCACAGCGGAGACGCGCCGAATTCGGCCCTCCGATAGGACTCCGGCCCAAGGTCACGGACAGGGCCGAGTGGCGCCGCAAAGAGCCGGACACAGCCGGAAAGACCCGAGTCCGACGAGAGCCGCGCAGGCGGGCCGGAAGTAGAGCCGAGCGCAGCCGAGCCAGCCCGAAGGGGGCTGGGCGCGCTGGGCGTTGGGCCCCGGCAAGCCCCAGCTATGGCGGCCGAAGGCACTGATGTGGTCGGAGGCGGGAGTGTCGGCGGCCGCCTGGCCAAGGACAACTTGCGGCAGTTTAAATGCCCGGACGCGGTCCCGAACCGGCGGCGCGGCTCGGCGAGGTCGCGTGAGGCCGAGCGCCGAGCGTACCAGTGGTGCCGGGAGTACCTGGGCGGTGCCTGGCGCCGAGTCCGGCCGGAGGAGCTGAGGGTTGACCCCGTGAGGTGGGAGGTCAGGGGTTACCCCCTCCGACGTGTGGGACGGGACGGACGGGCCGGGGCGGGGAACCCGCGGCAGGCTGAGACCCCGGTGTGCTCCACAGCGGGGGCCTCAGCAACCTGCTCTTCCGCTGCGCGCTGCCGGACCACCTGCCCAGCGTTGGCGAGGAACCTCGGGAGGTGCTGCTGCGGCTATATGGGGCCATCCTGCAGGTGAGGACGCAGTGAGGGCTTCCCACTGAAGCCTGGCAGATGGTACTGCCCCGCCGAGAACGAGGCGCCCAGGTTCAGGGGCTGAGGGGCGTGCCCGCTATCTGCAGCAGCCTGCGTTCTGGAGCCTCCCGGCGGCAGGAGCCTCAGTGGTGGCGGTGCCGGGAGCAGGACGCAGACCCTCTGCGCATCCTCGCTTCGCTGCTTTGCGCTCAACCCCCTGTCCCTTGCTGTCGTCCTCCTTCAGGGCGTGGACTCCTTGGTTCTGGAAAGTGTGATGTTCGCCATCCTTGCGGAGCGGTCCCTGGGGCCCCAGCTCTACGGAGTCTTTCCAGAGGGCCGACTGGAACAGTACATCCCAGTATGAGGCACCTCCTTCCCCAGCCCCTGCCACCCCCCCCCAGTGTCAGCCCTCACTCCCTGACCCGAGACCCCGACCTCTCCCCACGACCCCATCCCTCCCTGCTCCCGCCCCAGCCCGCTCACCACCCTGAGAGGTTCCTGGGTGCAGAGCCGGCCACTGAAAACGGGAGACCTTCGAGAGCCCGTGTTGTCAGCAGCCATCGCCACGAAGATGGCCCGGTTCCACGGCATGGAGATGCCCTTCACTAAGGAGCCCCGCTGGCTGTTTGGGACCATGGAGAGGTGAGTCGGGGGCCTCTGCAGGGCTCTGCACCCCTGGGCCGAGCCCCCATGCTGGCAGCCACTGCCCTGGGCTGTGGCAGTGGGTGGAGTGGCTCAGGCGTCCCAGGGTCTAGCACGGTCTCTCACAGAACAGGCTTCTAAACGTATGCCAGACAGGAGAACAGCGGGGACAAGTCCGGCCCCGGGGTGGAGAGGGAGAGGGGAGCGCAGAGCATGCACATCCTATTCTTTGGACCTCAGGTACCTAAAGCAGATCCTGGACCTGCCCCCCACCGGCCGCCCCCAGGTGAACCTGCTGGAGATGTACAGCCTGAAGGAGGAGATGGGCAGCCTCAGGTGAGGGCAGGCAGGACAGTACGGGCAGGGAGAGGGCGAAAGAGCACAGGAG
This sequence comes from Macrotus californicus, assembly GCA_007922815.1. Lineage (NCBI taxonomy): Eukaryota > Metazoa > Chordata > Mammalia > Chiroptera > Phyllostomidae > Macrotus > Macrotus californicus. Next base: position 60,126 of record VMDR010000557.1, read on the forward strand.
GAGCAGTCAGGAACCCACAGCACCCTCCCCAGGGTTTGCTGAGGGCCTACGAGGGTGACTCTGGCCCTCCTGTAGTCACTCCTGCTCCGACACATGCCCCTGTCCCCTGCAGGAAGTTGCTGGACTCTACCCCGTCGCCAGTGGTCTTCTGCCACAATGACATCCAGGAAGGTAAGAGCAGTCATATGAGCCTTCTAGCCTAAGGTGAAGGGGCCAAGGGGCCTGAGTGACCAGAACCCACTGTGTTCCCCCAGGGAACATCTTGTTGCTCTCAGAGCCAGAAAACGCCGACAGCATCATGTTGGTTGACTTCGAGTACAGCAGCTACAACCACAGGTGAGGCCCACGGCCCCCCCGCCCTGGGAAACAGACCAGGCCTCCATCTCTGCCTCCTGGCCACCCAGCGGACTTGGGAACTGAGTGTCCGCCTTGTTCCCCCAGGGGCTTTGACATTGGGAACCATTTTTGTGAGTGGGTTTATGATTACACTCACGAGGAGTGGCCTTTCTACAAAGCACAACCCGCAGACTACCCCACCCGGGGACAGCAGGTATGGAGGCCTGTGAGCAGGGAGGAAGGTGGAGCCAGGACGGAGCGGTGGGAAAGGGTGCTCACTGGGAAGTGCTCCATTCTCCCCATTTCCTGACTCTGATCTGTTGGTCCCAGCTCCATTTTATTCGCCATTATCTGGCTGAGGTAAAGAAAGGTGAGACTATCTCCCAAGAGGAGCAGAAGAAACTGGAAGAAGATTTGCTGGTAGAGGCTAATCGGTGAGGCTCACTGGGCGGCAGAGTAGGACAGGGTGGGGGGTGGGGGGAGAAGCAGACCAGTGCTAGTGCTGAGTGGGGGTGGGGAGCACACGGGTGCTGTCAAGGCTGGCAGAGGAGTGGGTGCAGGGTGTGAGTTAGGGCAGCACGGGAGAAGTTAGAGTTCCGGGACCCAAGGCAAGGCCAGATGTGCCCCCATCCCCGCGCTTCCCCCACCCCCAGGTACGCTCTGGCGTCCCATTTCTTTTGGGGTCTCTGGTCCACCCTGCAGGCATCCATGTCCACCATAGAATTCGGTTATCTGGTGAGTAACCCAGGTGGTGAGGTAGGTGGGGGAGGGGGAGCAGCAGGGGCCTCTGGGCCTCCAGGAGCTCTGGGCAGGCCTGGGATGCTGTGGGGACACTGGGGGGTTGCGGGTGCTCATCCCAGGCCTGCTCACCAGTATGTGGGGTGGTCTCTTCCCCAGGAGTACGCCCAGTCTCGGTTCCAGTTGTACTTCCAGCAGAAGGGGCAGCTGACCAGCCTCCACCCCCCATCCTGACTCCATCCCCCAGCTCCTTGGATGTTCCCAGAGCCTCCAGGGCAGGACCTTGGAGGGAGGGGCCAAGAGCAGGAGGCCCTGCGGACAGGGCTGAGCCCCCTGGGCGAGCAGTAGAAGAGGCTGACCTCTCCCCCAGTTTGAGCAGGTCCCCAAGGGCGGGAACCCATGGGCTGTGCACCTTGAAACAATAAACGAGCTTCTTCCTTCACACCCTGTCCTAGCCCTGCTGAGTCCGGCGGAAAATGCCAATCGGGGACTCCCTCAGGCTGACACTGCTCTGAGCCCCTTTCCCCTCCTGAAAAGCGCGGCTGCTCAGTGCTCTGGGCTTGAAAGTTAAGGGTCCATCCTGCCAATGGGAGGCCCCTCCCCTCCGCCCTCCCTGGATCCAGCTTGGGAGTCACAAATGCTCAAGGAGCTGGGTGCGGGACTGGGCAGCAATGCGGGTGGCAAAGAGTACCCTGGGTGGGGCTGCCCAGCCCCGTGCTCTGGAGATCAGGGGACAGGCCGCACAGCTGACACAGATGACCTTTTCCCTACATTCGACTATTTTTAGCTCTAATGCCACCATCCTCACGTGAGACCCTTTACCCCCCTCATGCGTCCCCTGTCCCCCGGTTCCCAGACCTTTGAGCAGTCTTCGCCTCGCTGAAGCGTGGCCCCCCCACCCGGAGTTCCACCGTGGAGGGGAGGGGAGTCTGGTGGCCGCGGCGTCTGTTTTCTCGGCCCAAATTTGGGAGTTGGTGTCAGGTTCCCGGTGAAGGCGGGGTGGGGGTGGCCAGCCTGAAGGACGTGGGGACACGGGCCAGAGTGACTGGCCCCACACGCTGACAGGAGTGAGCCCGAGCTGTGCTGTGAGTGGAGTGGGGAGAGGCACGGCCCGCCGGGCTCAGAGCGCCGTGCGTGGGCGAGGACCCGCGAGGCCCCACGCGGTCGGGGCTGGGGGCACCCGAACGTGCCTCGCTCCGGACAACAAGGCTTCCTGGGGCGCCTCCCGACGCCGCCCTTCACTGCCCTCCGGGATCCTGAAGTTTTCAAGGCCTTGAACCCACCCCCAACCTGAGCCCTGCACCGCTCCGGCGGGTCCTGCCCTGAACGCAGGCGCAAGGATTCGCGGCCGTTGGCCGGGCTGGGGGTCTGAGCGGGGGGCGGGCCTGGGGCGCTGGCGGGGTGGCTGCTAACACGGAGGGGGCGGGGGCAGGCCGCAGGTAGGGCCTCGATGGGGGTGGGGTAGGCCTGAGCCCTCCAGAACAACCTTCGGCCCCCTTCCCAGGTGCCAGCCAACCACCAGGATGGCGGAAGCGCACCAGGCTGTGGCCTTCCAGTTCACCGTGACCCCAGATGGGGTTGACTTTCGGCTCAGTCGTGAGGCCCTGAAACACATCTATCTGTCTGGGATCAACTCCTGGAAGAAGCGCCTGATTCGTATCAAGGTGGGTGCAGGTGGTTCTCCTGACCTCTTCCTGCCAGCAGGTGCAGCAGAATAGAGCCTTCTAGAAGCAGAGGCCAGGTGTTATGAGCTGCTCCATTGTCCAGGTGCTCCACTTCCACCTTGGCTGGCAGTTCTCCTGGGGAATAGGCTCTAAATACAGAAACCAGAGGGGTGGTGGAGGGGAGAGGGGTGTGCAAGAAGTGGCAGTGGGTATTGAGCAGTGGGGTGCTGCAGGTGTGGGACTGTGGAGGAGGGGAAGGTGAGGAGTGAGGATACAGCAGGGGAACAAGGGAGAAAGCCTTCCAGGCAAAAGCTGGGACCTGACACGCGCTGCCTTGCCCTGTTTCTGCCCCACAGAATGGCATCCTCAGGGGTGTGTATCCTGGCAGCCCTACCAGCTGGCTGGTCGTCGTCATGACAACAGTGGGTTCTTCCTACTGCAACTTGGACATCTCCAAGGGTCTGGTCTGTTACATCCAGAGACACCTCCCTCAGGGGTGAGGAACGAGGCCATAAAAGAGATTGGGTGGGCTCCAAGGCCAGGGTCTCTAGACTGGGCCGACACAGGACGATAGCCATTAGAGGTCGTGGAGCAGTCCCCCCGCCCCAGGCCACCATCATCTAGTCCCACATCAGTACATGTGTGTGGTGCTCCTAGTTGTGAAGGTACCCTGGGGGATTCTCCTCCTTCGGTGCCTCCGCTAAGATGGCTCACCACCACGGAGAGCACAGGGTCAGAATTCCCCCGAGGCTGCCCCAGTGGACGCCTGCAGCCCTCTCCCCTTCTCCGACAGGTACGGCCCCTACCAAACCCCCCAGACACGGGCCCTGGTCAGCATGGCCGTCTTCTCCACGGGAGTCTGGATGACGGGCATCTTCTTCTTCCGCCAAACTCTGAAGCTGCTGCTTTCCTACCACGGCTGGATGTTTGAGATGCATGGCCAGACCAGCCGTCTCACCAAAGCTTGGGCTGTGAGCAGAAGCTGGTGGAGGGATCTGGTTTGAGACCCCGGGGCCTCACTGCAAGTCCTGAGCTAGAAGGCACAGGCAGGGGGCACTGGTACCTGGCGCATGGATGTGTCCTGGCTCTGAGAACTAGGGGCCCAGCTCCTCAGTGTTCCCTAGTGTGTTCCCATTCTCTTCCCTGCTTCCCAGCCCGACACTCTCTGCTCTGCACCCCCAGATGTGTGTCCGCCTTCTGTCCAGTGGGCGACCCATGCTGTACAGCTTCCAGACATCCCTGCCCAAGCTTCCCGTGCCCAGCGTGCCAGCCACAATTCAGCGGGTGAGGGCCTGGGTCAGGCATCCTTGTGGGCAGGGTAGGCTAGAGGCAGGACTTGTCCAAACGTGAGGGACCCTCCCTTCCAAAGAGTGGATTTCAGAGTGGTGGGGCTAGGGTCAGCACAAGGTTGGGACAGAGACAGCCATTGCTGTCCAGCCCCCACACTGACGGGAACCTGGCTGGACAGTACCTGGAGTCCGTGCGGCCCTTGTTGGATGACAAGCAGTATAACCGTATGGAGACACTGGCCAAGGAGTTCCAGGACAGGATTGCCCCCAGGCTGCAGAAGTACCTGGTACTCAAGTCCTGGTGGGCAACTAACTATGTGAGTGCCCCCAGGCCTCCCCTCCCCCACTTCACGTCTTGGCTGCCGCCGCCCTGCCCCCACTGCAGCCCTAACCCCCCCTCCCACAGGTGAGTGACTGGTGGGAAGAGTACATCTACCTTCGAGGCAGGATGCCCATCATGGTGAACAGCAACTATTACGTCATGGTAAGAGGCAGAACAACATGGCACTGTGTGGTCAGCTCTATCCCCAGCTGCGGGTCTCTGGGCAAAGGGCCTGGAGGACAGCCCAGAGCCCAGGTGGTGGTTTCCACAGGGGAGGGGAGACTCTGGAGTGAGGCCCGAGGGAAGGGGGGGTGGGGGAGGTCCTGGAAGAATGGTCAGGAAGCAGCTCAGGAGCGATGGGGATACTGAGGGTCCGGAATCCAGCAGCCCCACAGCCTGATGCTGTCACTCTCAGGGGCCCTGGGGCTCCCTTTGCCACCACTTCCTCCCTCAGTTCCCTCAGAGGCCTCTTGGCCATAGGCCCTTAGCCTTCCTGAAGGCGTCACTGGGGAATTTCCTTAGACAGGCCTTCCTTCATGTCACTCTGGATCCAGAGCTCCTTTTCTTAGCACCCAGGAGACCACTGTCTCTCTCCGCTGTGTGCCTGGCGCTTCCCCACCCCAGCCACGGGCTGCAGTGTGCAGCGCTCTCCCACTGTCCAGAGAGCGCCCTGAGCTGCAGGCTGGATCCCCTTCCTCCCCAAGCCTGTCCTCCCAGAAACACACACAACTCATCTGTACCTGAGATTTTAAGCAGTTTTTCTAGCAGTGGGAACCCCTTTCTCAAAGCAAAATTAACAAAACACAACCAAACAGGTTATGGAAAATCAGCTGAAGTTGGAGCTGGGGCTGAGGAGGGATGTGGTCAGTCGGGCATTTCATCTTTGGCAGCCTACCTGACAGTGCAGGACGGACTGGAGGCAAGGGACAAGACCCCTCAGGCCGTGGGCAGGGAGACCAGGTGACACTGCGCACCCGTCACAGCTGCCCTGCAGCCTTGGCTCTGTCTCGTAGGACTTTGTGCTCATCAGGAACACGGACGTGCAGGCTGCCCGCTTGGGGAACGTCGTTCATGCCTTGATCACCTACCGCCGTAAACTGGACCGGGAGGACATCAAGCCTGTGAGTGGTGCTGGGTTGAGGGCTGAAGGGAGAGGAGGCCCCGTCTTAGCCCTGCTGTGCCTTCCTCCCAGGTGATGGCGCTGGGCATCGTGCCCATGTGCTCCTACCAGATGGAGAGGATGTTCAACACCACTCGGGTCCCAGGCAAAGAGACAGGTATGGCCACAGCGCCCGGGGTGGGGCCAACGGGACAGCCTTTGCTCCTAGCTGTGGGCCCGCCATGGCTAGGTGCCTACTGCCTGTTCATCCCCTAGTGTCCTCGCTGCCTCGGGGTGTGTGACGGTCTGATAGCCAGCTTCCAACCCACACTAGACACCTGCTGTGAGCAGGCACGGCGCTGGTGCTGGGACCCTGAGTCCCCGATGCAGCAGCTGCTGTGCAGGGCTGGTGTCCCCTGAGTAAGGAGCACCCACAGGAGGGAGTGTGGCTGCCCCTCCTAGAGGAGGGCGGGGTCGCCAGGGGGTGGGCAGGGACGGAGCAACAGCCGGCTTGTCAGATATAGGTAGTCTGTGCCCTTTCCTCGAGTTCCGGTTTCTTCCTTCATGAAATGCCTCCGGGGACTGTCATTGGCATAGCTGAGAGGCACGGGAGCTCCCTGCGGACGACTCCGCCCTGGGAAGGAGGCAGGGGCCACGGGAGCCTCCCAGCGATCCCATGGCTGGGGTATCCAGGCCAGGGCGGCGTCAGGAAGGGAGGTGCCCCCTGCCCTCCGCCCTCCTGCCTCAGCCCGTACGCTGGCCTCCGTCACAGACGTGCTGCAGCACCTCGCGGAGAGCAGGCACGTGGCCGTCTACCACAAGGGCCGCTTCTTCAAGGTGTGGCTCTACGACGGCTCCCGCCTGCTGCAGCCCCGGGAGCTGGAGCTGCAGTTCCAGAGGATCCTGGACGACCCATCCCCAGCCCAGCCCGGGGAGGAGAAGCTGGCGGCCCTCACTGCGGGCGGAAGGTACCCCTGCGGGCAGGGCCGTCCTGGCTGGGGTTTGGTCCCCTGGGGAGGAGCGCCCCCGACACAGTGTCCTCCGTCCTGACTGGGACCCATGGCAGTGAGGGACACCGGTGGCAATGGCAGTGGAATGGCTGCCGTCACCTCTGACTGAGGTGTGCAGAGGCAGGGACTCCCCCTCCCCCAGCTGCAGGCCCTGCCAGGCCCAGGGTGGTGCCCTCGTCCGTGTGGCCTGCACTCACCCTACCCTCACACCCCAGAGTGGAGTGGGCACAGGCACGCCAGACCTTCTTCAGCTCCGGCAAGAACAGGGCTGCTCTCGATGCCATCGAGCGCGCCGCCTTCTTTGTGGCCCTGGACGAGGAGTCTCACGGCTACGACCCCGGGGATGAGGCCAGCCTCAGCCTCTACGGCAAGGCCCTGCTACACGGCAACTGCTACAACAGGTACGGCGCCGCTGGCTCAGGCCTGGGCCACCCTGCTGGCTGCTCATCTGCCTCCCGTCATCTCTGTCTCCTGCCCCGGCAGGTGGTTCGACAAGTCCTTCACTCTCATTGCCTTCAAGAACGGCCAGCTGGGCCTCAACACAGAGCACTCGTGGGCAGACGCTCCTATCATAGGGCACCTCTGGGAGGTAACAGGACCAGAGGAGTCCTGTGGGCAGGCTGTGGGGGACAGGGCAGGGGATGAGGACAGCCTCTCAGCCTGGTTTTCTCCCTGCAGTTTGTCCTGGGCACGGACATCTTCCACCTGGGCTACACGGAGACCGGGCATTGCCTGGGCGAACCGAACCCCATGCTGCCACCTCCTCAGCGGCTGCAGTGGGACATTCCTGAGAGGGTACGCAGGCTGGGAGCGGGCAGGGATAGTCTGGGAGAGTGACAAGTACCCGGATGCCCTGCTGCCTCCTCCTCTCCGGCCAGCCCTGCCTACAGGGGGGTGGCCCCAGGGCAAAGGGACATGTGGGTGAGGGGGTGGGTAGTAATGCTATCAGGGGGGCCTCTGTCAGTGCCTCCCCCACCAGAGGTGTCAAAGCCCAGAGACAACCCAGCCCAGCCCCGGACCCTTCCCGTGTCTCTGCAGTGCCAGGCAGCCATCGAGAGCTCCTACCAGGTGGCTAAGGCGCTGGCAGACGACGTGGAGCTGTACTGCTTCCAGTTCTTGCCCTTTGGCAAAGGCCTCATCAAGAAGTGCCGGACCAGCCCCGACGCCTTTGTGCAGATCGCTCTGCAGCTGGCGCACTTCCGGGTAGGAGCCCTGCAGGGTGCCGCGGCTGCGGGGCAACCCTGGTGTCCGCCTGCCCAGCTCACATGTCTGTGTCCGCAGGACAGGGGCAAGTTCTGTCTGACCTATGAAGCCTCGATGACGAGGCTGTTCCGGGAAGGACGGACCGAGACCGTGCGTTCCTGCACCAGCGAGTCCACGGCCTTCGTCCGGGCCATGGTGCAGGGGTCCCACACGGTGAGCCCTCCTGGCCGCACGGCGAGGCAGCCCTCCACTCCTGCCGCCTTGAGGGTTGGGGCTGCTCCTCACGGCTCCACTCCTGTCCCCCAGAGAGCAGACCTTCAGAAACTCTTCCGGAAAGCCTCCGAGAAGCACCAGAGCATGTACCGCTTGGCCATGACGGGCGCTGGCATCGACAGGCACCTCTTCTGCCTTTACGTGGTCTCCAAGTACCTGGGGGTCAGCTCCCCTTTCCTGGCGGAGGTCAGTGTTGTGGGTGGCTGTGTCCCCATGGCCTCGTCTCTTGGGTTTTGGCCTGTTTCTGTCTGACTGGAAGGCTAGGGCAGGTGCCCAGCCCACATTCTGCCTGGCACTGAGAGCTGAGTTGGTGTTCCTGTGAGCAGGGCAGATGGACAAGTGTGCGACATGGCAGGTGGCGGCAGTGCTCCTGAGAAAAGTGGAGAGGCGGAGGGGGATCAGCCTGGCAGCACACTCACAGCAGGAGGGGAGGAGGGGGAGGGGCGGAGCTGACGGAGGAAGGGGTGGAGGGGAGGGGGGGTGGGGCGGCAGGCCACCTGGCCTCCACACACCATTGGGAGGTTGTGCAGAAGCGATGATGGTGGGAACAGATGGTGGGGTGCCAGGGGCAGTGGTCAGCAAGGCCCTGCACTGCGTTCCTCCTGCATCCTCAGCCAGGACGACGCCTGGCTCTTGCAGGTGCTGAAGCACCACCTGTCAGCAGGTGTGCACTGAGCGCATGGCGTCTGACTGCTGCGGTCTCCCTCTTGCAGGTGCTGTCAGAGCCCTGGCGCCTGTCCACCAGCCAGACTGCTCAATTCCAGATCCGCATGTTTGACCCAAACAAGTACCCCAATCACCTGGCTGCTGGCGGTGGCTTTGGCCCCGTAAGTGCCCTTGGAGGGGAATGTGTGCGTAGGACAAGATGGGGGGGGGCTGTGTTTCAGTGGAGAGGGCAGGGCCTCGAGGAGGTCAGATCAGAGGCTAGAGTACAGCCTTGGACCTGCCCTGCGTGGGACCCCACCTGTGCCAGCACCCCTGCTGAGCATGACATTGCTCAGGGCTATCGTCCCCTCTACAGTGGGCAATTGTCCCCCAGGACACTCACGTGGGCTCATTCATCAGGGTTCTAGAGATGCCCCTGGGATGAGGCTCCTTGAGGGGAGCCTGAGGTCCTGGATCCCCTGTGAATGAGGGCAGGAGGACCAAGTTGTGTAGTTTTCACACTGCTCCCTGGGGGCGGGGCCCTTCCTGGGAATCTCTTCGAGCATCAGCTCAGCTTTGGATCTTCAAGGTTTGGTTTACCTCTGCCTCCCGCCTCGTGCGGCTCTCAGGTGGCGGACGATGGCTACGGGGTCTCCTACATGATCGCAGGCGAGAACACTATCTTCTTCCATGTCTCTAGCAAGTTCTCCAGCTCAGAGACGGTGAGTCTCCCGCTCCCGCTCCGACCTGGGGAGGGGGCGCCAGCTGGGCCCCAGCTGGCTAGGGAAGGGTCCTTGTCTGTGGGGACAGAGGGGCGGGGCTTGCCTGGAGGGCGGCCTGAGCTTTTGGCCCTTACAGAACGCTCAGCGCTTTGGGAACCACATCCGTCAAGCTCTGCTGGACATCGCCGATCTTTTCCAAGTTCTCAAGGCTGACAGCTGAGAGCCAGAGAAAGGCCAGCTGCCCTTTCATCCCTGCGTGGGGAGGAATGCGCCTGTGGTCAGCTCGCAGGCACCAGGGTGGCCGTGCACAGGTGCCCAGGCTCCAAGGACAGCGCTGGCAGCAGGTGCTCCCTGGGCCGACCCAGCTCCCTGAGGCCCACCTGGTGGAGGTGGGGTTGGAGCAGGGAGGGAATTTTGACTTTTTTCTTGCTAGGCACTAATAAACATAAGGCTGTGTAATTCTCTCTTAGCCCTTAGATTCCTGTGTTTTGTTTGGGAACTAGGAGACCCCTCACCCCCACCCTAGCTCAGGTCAGAGAGGTGACAATGGCAGGGCTGGGGCTAGGAGACGAGAGGCCGTGACCTGCTTTAAAATGTGTCGCTGCTGAGGTCACTCTCCACACCCACTATGTGCATTGGGAATAAATTCTCGCTTCAGAACCTTCACCTGTTCTCTAGGGTCACTTCTGTCTGTCTGCTGGGGAGCGAGGCCTCCTGCCTCCTCTGCGCATCTGTGCACCCTCTGCAGCCCCCAGCGCGCGAGCACAGCCTCGGCCTCCTCCTCAGCTGCAGCTGGGCCTGAGGCTGATGTCGGTGGTCGTGCCCATGGAGGGCACATGGGGTGGTCTGGAGCAACATAGGCCGCTTCCCCCAGGTTAGCTTCTCTACTAAAATAACACTAAAGGTAAGCAAAAACTAATTGTCACGGAAAGTGCAAGTAGGCACCCCGTTACCAGTGCTGCATGCTTGAGCGACTCTGGACCTCGGCACTCTCGGTGTCAGCAAGAGCCAGAGCCCCCAGGTGGGCGGTGCCTGCTGCAATGAGGGACAGACCGGAGGCCTGTGGCTGGCGTGGGGATGGGGAAGGGAAGAGCAGGCGGGGGTGGGTGGATTGGGTGGCCAGGGGCCTGTGGGCGGACTCTGGCTTCCCTGAATGATGGGGTAAGCTGCTGGGGTTTGAGCAAAGGTGACATTGTGTCCTAAATGTTAATGAGATCTCTCTAGCTAACCTGGGGGTATTAGAAGAAAGTAGGGTACAGCAAGGATAGGGAAGGTGGAGACCTGCCAGAGACACTGCTCACGGTGGCAGCAGAGTGAGGAGAAATGATGGGACGTAAACCAAGGAACTGAGAATCAGGACGCTGAGGACACCCAAGGCAGGTCTGACAACCCTGACAGGAAGGCCGCGAAGACAATCCACATTTTTCACTCTGGGTAACAGGGTGACTAAGTGAGGTTTTTAAGTGTTGACTTTGACGTGTCTATAAGAAATATTCATAGGTTCCTGAAAATATGAAAGCTAATGAGATTTAGGCTCCTGATACAGCTTTAAAGGTGGTTAAACCCCGAAAGCACATGGAAGGACCCTAGGGCAGAGACGCTTAACCTCTTTTGAGTCTGTGTGAGAGGCTTATAAAAGCACATCTACACTCACAAAATGTTACATTCCACATAAGCTTTCTTGGGCTTTAGAGAGCATCTTCGCAGACCTCTGCCTCTCAGGGGGACCTGCACAGCCTGAGAAAGTGTCTGTGTGGGGTGCTTCTGGGCACTTCAGTTTGTCCAGCCCTAGAAGAGTAGTGAGCAGCTTTCATCAGCTGCCTTTTTATTCTTTTAAAGATTTGATTTATTTACTTATTTTCAGAGAGGGGAAGGGAAGGAGAAAGAGAGGGAGAGAAACATCAGTGTGTGGTTGCCTCTCGCATGCCCCCCACTGGGGACCTGGCCCACAACCCAGGCATGTGCCCTGACTTGGAATCGAACCTGTGACCCTTTGGTTCACAGGCCAGTGCTCAATCCACTGAGCCACACCAGCTAGGGCTCAACTGGCTTTTAATTAATATTGAAATTCAGCCAAAGTTATCTGATCTGTCCTTGATTAAGGTAAGAAAAACCATCATGCACAACCAGGGTGTAAATTTCTGGTGACAACCCACTAGACCCAAACAAGCCCTTTGTGCCCCATGGGTTTGCAGGTCTGCACCAGTTAGGGCTAGCAGTCCTAACAGATAAGCCCTGAAATCTCAATAGAGGTTTAACTCCAGCTCACTTGGCTGAGACACACTCTGCTCCAGACGATTGTTCAAAGACATGCTGACAGAGGCTCTGACTTCCTCAGCTAGTTCCGAAGTTGCCTTGACGTCAGCCTCCATCCAGCAGGTATGTGAGGGAAGACAGAATCATTCATAGGAGGGTTCATGGGAGGCTCTCATGGGCCTGGCCTGACAGTGACACAGAGCACTTCCATCTACATCCCACTGGCCTGGACTCACATTGCAAGGCAGGCTGGGAAATGTAGTCTAGCTGTGTGCCCAGGTTATAAAGGAAACATTTGGTAAACAGCTAACCATTTTCAGACGCACAAGGGCATGGACAGATCAGACTGACATCTGTGGGCTCCCTGAGAGCCCACCCTTCTGGGCCTGGGCCCTACGGTATCCTTGAGAAGCTTGACTCCAGGCCCCTCACTTTCCAGCCCAGCTGGTCTCTCAGTCTCCTCTGCCGCTCCCCAAGAACCCTGAGCCCCAACCACACTCCCTGAATTTGGTAGTCTCATCCATCCCTTGCCTTTTCCTTCACGGAAACTTCTGTCTGGAGTCCTGTGCCCTTCCTCAGCCTGGCAAACTTCATTGCCCACTAGAGTTATTTCTGATTCATGTTTTTCTGGGCAGTCCAAGCAAATGGCAGAGGAAGTGGAACTATGCTGGGTGACTCAGATGGGAAGGGACAACTTGAGAAGCAAGGTGGAGGGTACGTGGCCCAGGCAGCCTCCTCAACAGATAGGCAGGGACTGGCTCTGTGCGCAGAATGGTCTGGCTCAAGGCTAGCTGTTTTTTCTGCTCTGCAATCAGTGGACTAAGGATTTGAATCCCTGAGGGAAAATTAATTGGGTCCCAGATTCGTCAGGAATGTCAAACAGGAGGTGTTTAAATATGAAGTTAACAACCTTCCGAACTGGCCTCTCTCCTCTTCTCCATCTCAGCCACTGGTGTCACCCTCCAGCCACTAACCCATTCGACTTTCTCCCTCACTTGCCACATCACAAGCCCGGTCAAGCTTGACTTCCCTCCACCACGACCACCACCTCCCTGCCCACTGCTCCATCATCACTCATGCAAACAGCAGCAGCAGCTGGCTCCATCTCCGTGCTCCCTCCAGCAGCCAGAGAGGCCTCTCCCCCGAGCCGCTGCTCTGCTCACTGCCCTTCCAAGGAGCCCGTCCCCTCTCAACAAAGACTGAGCTTGTCCAGCCTTCTCCTGGCCACAACTGTAGGTGCACCCCCTCTAAGGCCGAGAGCTTTAGGCCCTGTCCCTTCTTGGCGATCCGTGCTTCTACTGCCCAGAGGCCAGTAGCGCCTGGCAGACCTGGGCTGGCAGCAATGCTTCCCTTCCCTGGGCCCCTGCCTGCCCCATCTCCGAGCCTGGGCTTCCTCCTCTGGTAGGACCTAAGATGCAACGATGACAGCAAACGTGTGGTGGTTATGAAGACCGTAAATGCTCAGGCATCCAGCTGTTCATTCAACAAATGTTTGTCAGCACCTGCTGTGCCCAGCACTGTCCTGGACACGGGGACGCCGCGGCGCAGCAGGCAGGCAGGGCCGCACCCTCGGAGAGGTGAGAGGAGGAACCCAAGTATCAGGGCAGGTATAGGGAGGGCCCCTCATCCCAGCTCCACCCTCCCTCGGCCTTGCCCCTCCTCCACCGAGGCCTGCTGAGGCTTGTTTTCATTTCAGGACCTTTTTTAAAAATCTGAATTTATTGGGGTGACAGTGCTTAATAAAAGAGGTATCAGGTGCACGGTCATATAGCACATCATGTGTGCACCGCACTGCGCGTTTACCAGCCCGAGCGAGTCTCCCTCCACCATCACGTGGGAAGGACAACAGTGAAGGTGACCGGCGGGATGGCTCCGCCTTTTCCGCGGAGACCAGCCAATGAGGCCTCGAGGCCGGAACCCGACCCGCCAGGTTGGTGCAGCCACGTGCTCGCAGCCCCACCCTCCGCGCTCCACGAAAACCAGCCAATGAGGACGAGGGGCAGCCCCGGGGGAGGGTCTGGTAACGGAAGGGGGTGGGGCTTGTCTCGAAGGAGCCTCCTCAGGCCCAGGCCCTGAGCGGGCGGAGGAGCGGACGAGTCCGCAGCCGGTGGGCGGAGCAGGAGGTGAGCGAGGGGGTCTGCCCGCCTGAGCCGGAGGGCTCCGGACCCTGGTGCGCCCCGAACCCCGCTGTGCCCAGCGCCTTGTGCCCAGCCCCGCACCCCCCACCCCAGACCCCTCGCCGGACCCCTCGCCAGAGCGGGATGCAGCTCCCGGGCGCCGCCGGGGAACTGGGCCCGCCTGACGCTGTCCCGGCAGCAGACGCGGGCGGTCAGTGCCCGGGAGCCCTCAGGCCGGGGCGGTGGGAGACGGAGCAGCCGCGGCGACCTCGGGGGCGGCGGGGGCCTCCCCGCGTGTGGGCGGAGGAGCGAGAGCCGGAAGGTGGGTCGGAGGGAGTCAGCCCCGCTTTCCGCGCCCCCGCGCCCAGATGGCCGCCGCCGAGCCCGGGGAGAGGAGCTACGACGACATGCTGAGGATGCTGTCGGACCTGAACAAGGACCTGGAGAAGGTCCTGGAGGAGATGGAGAAGATCTCAGGTAGGCCGCCCGCTCTCGGACGCGCACCGCCGGGCGCCGCCGCGAGTCGCTTCCCGGCCACGTCGCGCGCGTGCGCCGCGCTCCGGCTGCTCGAGGGCCGCGAGCGGCCGGGGAGGGCGCGCCGGTGCGGGGTGGGCGGCGCGGGGAGGCGGCCGCGGGGCGGACAGAGTCCTCCGTTCTCGGAGAGCATGAGCGCGTTATTTGACCCGACGTTCCCACGCAGCGGAGACCAGCAGTGGTGGCAATGCCACTGTGATGTCTCCAGTTTGTTCTTGACTTGACAAATGATAAGAGTGTGTGTGATCCTTATCATTTGTGAGCCCAAGTTTTGCTGGAGAAAATCGTAATGTAAAACAAATTTTAGAAAGCGTGCATACTCTACTCAAGCAAAAAAATATTTTTGAAGACATTATTAATTTGAAAATAATCTCCATTTCTTACGACATGCTTCAGAAAATTTCTATCTAGAAATGTTTGCAATATTTTTGTGTACTTGAAAATTTTATACATTTTTTTTATTTTTTAAAGATGTCATTTATTTATGTTTAGAGAGAGGGGAAGGCAGGGAGAGAGGGAGAGAAATATCAGTGTCTGGCTGCCTCCCCTGCGCCCCCTACTGGGGACCTGGCCGCAACCCAGGCCTGTGCCCTGACTGGGAATCGAACCGGTAACCCTCTGGTTTGCAGGCTCGAGCTCAATCCACTGAGCCACACCAGCCAGGGCAAATGTTTTATTTTTTTTTTTAAACTACCCTTTAAAAAACTTCTCTGATTCATTTTCTCTATAAGCTATATAATTCCTTCCATCTAATTAAATATTCTATTTAACAGCATTTGCTGATCATCTACTCTGTTATTCTAGGAATATAAAGTGGAAGAGACGCTCATTCATTACAGAAGTGGGTGGAAGCCAGAAACAGACACCAACATGACTAATTATAATTTAATATATAAATTAAAATTAAAACACATGTTAATTTTATATTAAAATCAAAATCTGGCAAATGCTGACGGCATATACCAAGTACTGGGAAGGGAGCAGAGGAAGAAGAGAGGCTGGCTGTTGGGGAGGCAGGAGAGGCTCTACACGGCATCAGGAAATGAGTAGGGATCGGGCAGACAGTAGAGGTGCCAGGGTAGAGAGGAGGGCGGTCCCGCAGAAGATGTGATTACAGCCGTGTGTGAGGGGAAGCCTGGGGAGGTCAAGGAGCCAGATTAGCGCAGGGCACGAGGTGGTAGGCCAAACAAAAAAGAGGCTCCAAGCTAAGGAGTGTACCTTTCTTGTCTGAGTGAGAGGGAGACATTTGCGTGCTAAATTTTGATCTGTGTTATTTTATCTTTTATATTTATATTTTTAGTACATCTGGAGTACACTGTCCTTTTTCATTGATTTTTGGTATCATTTCATCATGTACTAAATTCTCATATATCCTTAGGGTTATCTCTGAGCTTACTGCTTTCTTCCATTGGTCTGTTTGTCTGTACCATACTGTTTTCAAAATAGGGATTTGTAAGTTGTCTTGACATCTAATAGGGCATGTTCCCCACCTG
This sequence comes from Macrotus californicus, assembly GCA_007922815.1. Classification (NCBI taxonomy): domain Eukaryota; kingdom Metazoa; phylum Chordata; class Mammalia; order Chiroptera; family Phyllostomidae; genus Macrotus; species Macrotus californicus. The sequence goes on from VMDR010000557.1 coordinate 75,827, forward strand.
TAACTTTTTTTTTTTTAAAGGTTGACTTAGTTATTAGACCTTTATTTTTTCATAAACATATTTACAACTTACAAATACTGATAGTTTTCACTCTTACCTTCCAATCCTTACACCACTTTTTTCTTTTTTTCTATTCCATTTACCAGCATCTCCCATACCAGTAGCATGATTAGAGGTATCCTTGTTTGTTACCAATCTTGTAGGGAATATATCCACAGTTTCTCTATTACGTGTAATGTTTGCTGTAAGTTTTTGGTGTATCACCTCTAGTAAGTAAAAGATGTCTCCTTCTATTCCTAATTTGTTAGTTTGGTTGTTTAAAATCAAAAAGTTAAAATTTTTTAACTGCCTCTTTTGCATTAAGTGAGATATTCTTATGATTTCCCTCTTTTTATTAATGTGGTTAATTATAGCGATTGGTTTTCTGATACTCAACCATCCTTGAATTTCTTTTACAAACTCTGCTCAGTCATAACATATTATCTTAACACACTGTTATATTTGACTAGCTCGTGTTATAGTTAGGATTTCACATCTATATTCCTGTGAAATCTATAATTTTTCTCATAGTGTCCTTGGTTTTAGAATAAACCAGCTTAGAGAAAATTGTTTTTATTTTTGTTTATCTCTATTTCAAATGTTCTCCAATATAATAAATAAAATGCTTCTATAAAATGCTTTTCTTTAAAAGTTACACCAGTCCACATAGTGAGGTTACCAGTCTTCCCTCCTTTCCTAATTTCTGGAATCACTTGTATTAGATAAGCATTAATTGTTCTTCCAAAATTTGGTGAGAACTCATCTGTACTTGGGACCTGAGGTTTGGGGAGTTAGAACTTCATCATTTACATTTTTAAATGTTGCTTCATCTCTTTTTCCAATGATGTAAATTAGCCTGTGGCCTGTGACCTCCAGGCTTGCCATCACCTTCTATCACCTGGCTGGCTGACACTCTTGTCTCATTCACTGTGCTGTCTGTCATCCGTTTCTACTTTCCAGGCTCTCAAGACAAATCCACTTACTGCATCACTAGTTAGTTCTCTCATCACCTAAACAGATTTTGGGGACACTTTATCCTCATCCTTTACTAAATTTTATGTCTAGGTGCTATCCCTCAATGGTCACTGTCACCAATTCAAATGCCAATTTGGGGTGCAGTGAAAAAGGAAACTTTAGTACAGACAAACAGCTCCACAGTAATACAGCATAGCTGTGAAAACAGCACTTCTGTGAGCAGCTCGTGGAAACGTGTGAAAACAGCACGGCCCTGCTGGTAGCTCCAGCCAGGAAAACCTCTGCAGTGGAAAGTGCTTCCTGGAAGCCACAGGGTAGCTGGATTTTTGGACTGAAGTCCCCGCTCCTTGTCCTCGATTGGTCAGAATATAGCTGCTCAAATTGGGTACAGCTGTGCAGCTCCCATTGGGTGAGGAAAGCCTCAGCCCTGTTGGTTGAAACAGGATCCCAGGGACTCCTCTTTAAGGGCTGCTCAGCTGGCAGGAAGCAGTGTAGGTGGCAGCTTTGGGCAAGCGAGGAGGAAGAGGCCTCTGAGCAGAAATGACTGCTGGGCTCAGATTTTTTTTCTTTTTTAAGCCCTGGTAGCTACCAGGGGCTCTTCCTAGTCCTCACAGTTCACAGTGTACATCTTGACCATTTTTTCTTAATTTCTGTGTGAGGACCTTGGTCCTACTCAGCAGGTTATCAAAGGGTACAGGGCAAGCCCTGATTAGCTTCTCAGAACATCTGCTGTTCAGCCCCCTTCACCGATTCTGACCTTGGCTTTGCCACTCCGCAGACCTTACCAGAAATCCGTGGAGGGGGCCTGCCCTCACCACCTGGTCTGTCATAAGGCTCCTCCCACCCCATCTCCGTCAGCAACAAACTGCTTATTTCCTTCACAGCACCTTTCACCATTTGGAATTGTCCTGTATGTTTATGTCCCCTCCCACTGCAACTGGCACAGGCACTCCCTGCGGGTAGGGAAGCGTCTGCGCTGTCTATGCTGTGTCACAGGGGTTGCCTTGGTACAGTGCTGCACAAAGGAGGCCTCAACAAGCACTGAACCAATGAAAAGCTCAAGAGGCACGTGTGGCTGGAGGGCGTCTGGTGCTTGTGAGCCCTTCCTGTTCTGTGTGTTCTAAATGTATTTCCTCGGACCCGTCAGAAGAGGGCTATGCGCTTGCCGCAATGTTTTGCTGTCTTACTGAATTGCCTGCTCTGAACTGTGCTTCGGTGCTGTGCTCCCACCTTCTTTCATCCACAACTGCAACTATAGACACAGAAGAATCGCCTTGTGTTTAAGCTGAGGACCCATAATCACCACAGCCGAGCACATTTTCAGCTGCATTACACTTCTCACAGAAAATACCTATAGGACAATCTTTTCTCAGGACAGAAGTGTCTTACACAACGGACTTTTTATTCTAGGGTCACTGAGTTTTGTAACTAAGCATGTTTTCTTCTCTGCCTTGGCCGTAGGAAACTCGGAGCTGGAATTCCAGCTGCTATGTAGGATTATATGAAATTCATTTCTGTGAGCTGTTTTTTCCTGTGCATTGTAATTTCTTACCTACCTTAACTGTTTGCCCTAAACACCTCAATTATTTATTTTGTAGTAAGAGTTTATTCTTTCTTGAGCACCCGATATATGCTAGGCAGTTTACTATCATTCATTTAATCCTCATGGGGAGTGGAGACTAGGACACTCTCCATCCCTTACAGATGGAAGGCTGAGGGGAGCAATTCTGAGTTACTGTTGTAGGTCACACAGCCTGCAAGTGCTGAGCTGGAGGAAAAGTCTGACTCCACCTGAGCTCCAGCTGCTCTGTAGGGTGACTCCCATGCTTCCCAAAGTTCAAGGGTTGCTGGCCTCTCTGTGTTGAGATATTGCACACACCTTGTTGAACAGCTTCCCCCTGTCATTGCAAAAGGGCCAAGACCTTTGTCTTTTGTAGTTCTAGACGGTAGAGCCACAGCAGTGGGGTGGGGGCTGCAGAGAGAAGGGTGTGGACATGGGGTTTCAGTGCAAGCAGCACGTGCTTACCTATAGGCCCAGGGGACGCTGCCCTCCAGTTGTCCTCAAAGGGAAAGGACAAGAAGGTTGGTCAGTGCAGTGGAGAGCAGCAGAGGACACCTAACGTGGATTCAGCAAGCCTTACCAGAAGGAGGAGCTCTGGACTGGCCTTAGTGAAAGCACAGAGGTGCTCAGGCAGAGGTGGACAGGCATCCCAGGCCACTGAGCACGACCATCTGAGGCTCAGGGCCTTGCAGGAGGGAGTGGTCAGCCCTACCTGAGTGCGTAGTTGAGGTTGGAGGGTGTTATCACTCCTTGGGGGTCACCCTACACCCACTAGCTGTGAACTGTGGATAGGTAGGGACCTGTGTTTGCTCTTAATTTTTCTTAGAATTTTCTAGCAGACTGGTCTCCAGGCTTGTAGTGTCATGGGCTGATGCACCCAGAAGGTAAGGCTTGTGTGAGATGAGGGAGCTTCATTACTGCTCTGTGAAGGGAGGGGTTTTCATAGGGGGTTTGTGAGCCCTGTAACAAGTATCTGACCAGCTTTCTCTCCGTAGAATAATTGGGTGACTGAGCCAGGCATGGGCCCCTGGGGTGCTCCAGAGCCACAGCCCCACCCTGTGGCCTGACCAGGGCCTGTCTGGTTGTTGCAGTGCAGGCCACATGGATGGCCTACGACATGGTGGTGATGCGCACCAACCCCACGCTGGCAGAAGCCATGCGCCGGCTGGAGGATGCCTTCCTCAACTGCAAGGAGGAGATGGAGAAGAACTGGCAAGAGCTGCTCACTGAGACCAAGCGCACACAGTAGGCCCGCAGCCCACTGCCACCGAGCGGCTGTCTGCCCTTGCGATGAGCCTCGGGGGGTGGAGCCTTCTCTGCCTGGCGGAGACGCAGCAACCGAACACACAGCTGTGTGCCCAGCACTTGTTTCTCCATAAACTTATTTTCAAGCACAGCCTGATGACTCCTGTCCATCCCTCGCTGCCACGAACAAACACAGGAAGTGTGAGATGCTGATGCTGCCAGTGAACCGAGTGTATTTAGTGCCAAGCACAGAAAGAAAAGCAAAAAGGGCAGCCGGGGACAAATCAGGTCAGCGGGTGGGACAGGCAGCCGAATTCAGATTTATTTACTTTCCTGTGGAGGGTTCCAAAGTGGGTCAAGGGGAACATTATTGTTATGTATCTTGGGCTGTGCCAGGTGCTCATCTATGTGACCTGTGTTCTCACAATTCTCATGAGTGACATGTCCATTGTCCTCACATCACAGGTGAGAACACAAAGTTAGGTGTCTCGCCCAAGTCCACACAGCTAAGGAGGGGCAGAGCTAGGGTGCAGCCCAGGTCCCATTTAAGAAGGGGGTTGGTGGGAAGTGGGGTGGGAAGTGGAGGGACTGAGCAAGTGGGAGAGACCCCACAAGGCTGCAGAGGGGCATGAGATCCAGGGGTCCCGGCCAGACCTGGGCTGGGGTTATGGGCAGGCGTTGCGGACAACAGAGCAGGCTCACAGACAAGGGTTCCAGGCCCTCGAGGACCACCCTGACAAAGGAGAACAAAGAGTTGTTTCTGGGGACAGCTAGGCCAGGCTCCCAAGGCCTCAGGACAGGCAGAAAATCCCAGATGCAGGGATGTTTTCCCAGCGGCTTCTTTGCTCCTGTTCCCTCTTCCCACCCCCTCGTGGGCCCCTTGCCTAGCTTTGAGTCCTAGGGAAGCCACCTCCTTCCTGGGCTGAGCAGTTGCCAATTCCTCAGCCATCAAATCCAGGTCCTTGGGGATGCAGGCAGTGTAGTTGGTGCTGCGACAGGGGAACCTGGCCATGGGAGCCCGCTGTTTTGAGGGTTCATGTGAGTGAGCTGAGGCATTGGGGACAGGACTCACTCATACAGCAGGATGGCGCAGGTATGGTAGGGACACCCAGCAAGCAGCTCACAGGTGCAGGGAGCCTGGGCTCTCTCGCAGGAGGGGAAGGGGGAGGGAAAACACGAGGCTTATAACATAAAAGGAAAGTTGTCCCAGAAAGAAGAGTGGCCACCTCCCTGTGTCCCTGTGGCCCCCTGGCCTCAGAGCCCCGCCAGAGTCTGCCTGGAGAAAGCAGCCACAGTCCTGGTGCCACGTAGCTCAGAGGGCAGTCTGCAGTGGGTCCGCGGGGGGCAGAGTCAGGATGAATGGACAGAGGACCCCTTTACTCCCCAGGGGAAAGGGCTGCAGCTCCTTGGCCTGGAACTGGGCAGTCCCCTCGGAGACAGTGAAGGTGGCAGTGACCTGGTGGTTGAGACAGTAGATGGTATTACCCAGCACCGTGCAGCGGAGCGGGACAGGGTCTGGCAGGGGCAGGGGGGCAGCTCGGCTCCAGGACCCCGTCACCGTGTTGTAGCGCATCACAGCAGCACCCACGCCACGCAGCAGGTCAAAGCGGTAGAGGAAGCCCCCCAGTGCTACCATGTCACTGGAACGCCTGTGGCTGGCACTGTAGGGGCACTCGTCCCATGCATCCTTCACAGGGCTGTACCTGAGCAAGCGGTAGAAGAGGTGGCCCCCAGTGACATAGATGTCGCCACGGCAGGCCACAGCCTCATGTGCCACAGGGAAGGTGCCTGCAGGGAGGGGTGCACGTGAGGTCCAGGTGTCTGTGCGAGGGTCGTAGCACTCCATGCTGTACAGGCACTCGCCCCCAATGGCGTAGAGCAGCCCATCCAGTGCCACTAGTTTGAGCTGGGCCCGGGCCTGCTGCATGGGCCGCACCTGGCTCCAGATGTTGGTCAACGGGTTGTAGCAGAAGACCTCATTGGAACAGACAGCCTTGGTGCCAGAGCCACGGATGCCGCCCGCCAGGAACAGGTAGTTGTACATGGTGCAGAGACCACAGCCCCGCAGTGGGACCTCCTCTGGCACCTGGGTCAGGAGCTGCCATGTGTTCTCTTGAGGGTTGAACATGTGCAGGCACGATGGAGGAGGTAGGGACGCAGGACCTGTGGCAGGAGCCTCCTCCATGTGAGGGCCCCTTGTGAGCCCTGAGCGGCTCACCTGGTAGAGACTGGGCAGCACGAGGACCCCCAGCACGGCCTGGCCCCTGCCAGTCCGAAGGCTCAGGATGCGCTCTCGGTCAGTCCCACTCAGCTGCCGGTAGAGGTTCGGGTCCCCCAGCACGTGCAGCAGATTGTCACTCATCAAGGCATAGGTCTCCTGGGCCAGGCCGGTCTTCCCGTGCCTCTGGGCAAAGGCTAGTACATCAAGGCAGCTGCCCAGGTCCAGCCGCCGCTGCAGAGCTGCTGCCAAGGCGGCCTCCCGGGCCAGGGAGCTGGGCTTCGGGGGCCCCTCCACCACCCCCCAGCTACCAGGCTTCTGCAGAAACACCATGAGCTTGCGGGCCTCTTTCTGTTTCTCTGTGAGGGTACCCCTGCTGCTTACAGGGCTGGGCCTCTCCCCTGGCACCTCTCCTGGGGCTGCCTGGCTGACCTTCCGCTCAGAGCTCTCTGCCATTTCTACTTCGCACATGCTGCGTTTCCGTAGCCTGGGGACAGGCTGTGGGTCTCCCCTGGCAGTGGGGGAAGGTTCAGGCCCAGGCTTCATCTTCTCAGGCCGCCGTGATGGGGCTCTGGGCACTGCAGTCTCGTTCATCTCAGAGCTTCTCTGCTGGGGCTGAGATCTAGCCCCAGCCAGGCCCCCTGTGACCATCTCAGCTGGGGAGCCCTGCCTGTCCTTGAGACCCAGAGTGGCCCTTTCAGAGGGAGAACCAGACTCCCTGTTCTCAGAGGCTGTGGGAGTGCTGAGCTCTCTAGAGCTCTCCAGAGCTGCCCTTTGGGCTGTCCCTTGAAGCTTCTCTTGCCTGGGGAAGGGGTGACTCCTAAGAACCATTGAAATAAGGTTTCCCCAGCTAGTTGAGATCTGTGCCTCCTGGTTGCCCTTGCCGATAGCCACACTGGGCTCCTGAAATTCAGGCCTTGACTTACTACTGGGGGCAGGAGTTGCAGCTGGGGCTGGGGATGGAGCTGGGGCTGGAGCTGGAGTTGCACCTGGGACTTGGGCTACAGGTGGAGGAGGAGCTGCAGCTGGGACTGGAGCTACAGCTGGTGGAGTGTCTACAACTGGGGCTAGGGCAGGAGCTGGGGCTGCGGCTGGGGCTGGGGCCAAAGTTGCAACTGGGGCTGCGGCTGGGGCCGAAGTTGCAGCTGAGGTTGCAACTGGGGCTGGGGCCGAAGTTGCGGCTGGGGCTGGGGCTGGGGCCGAAGTTGGAGCTGAGTCTGCAGCTGGGGCTGGGGCCGAAGTTGGGGCTGAAGCTGCGGCTGGGGCCGAAGTTGGGGCTGAGGCTGCAGCTGGGGCTGCGGCTGGGGCCGAAGTTGGGGCTGCGGCTGCAGCTGGGCCTGCCGCTGGGGCCGAAGTTGCGGCTGAGGCTGCAGCTGTGGTTGCGGCTGGGGCTGAAGTTGCGGCTGAGGTTGGGGCTGAGGCTGCAGCTGGGGCTGCGGCTGGGGCCGAAGTTGCGGCTGAGGCTGCAGCTGGGGCCGAAGTTGGGGTTGAGGCTGCAGCTGGGGCTGGGGCTGGGGCCGAAGTTGCGGCTGGAGCTGCAGCTGCGGCTGGAGCTGGAGCTGCGGCTGGGGCCGAAGTTGTGGCTGAGGCTGCAGCTGGGGCCAAAGTTGGGGTTGAGGCTGCAGCTGGGGCTGGGGCTGGGGCCGAAGTTGCGGCTGGAGCTGCAGCTGCGGCTGGGGCTGGGGCTGGGGCTGAAGTTGGGGCTGAGGCTGCGGCTGGGGCCGAAGTTGGGGCTGAGGCTGCAGCTGGGGCTGCGGCTGGGGCCGAAGTTGGGGTTGAGGCTGCAGCTGGGGCTGGGGCTGGGGCCAAAGTTGCGGCTGGAGCTGCAGCTGGAGCTGGGGCCGAAGTTGGGGTTGAGGCTGCAGCTGGGGCTGGGGCTGGGGCCGAAGTTGCGGCTGGAGCTGCAGCTGGAGCTGGGGCTGAAGTTGGGGCTGAGGCTGCAGCTGGGGCTGCGGCTGGTGTTAGGGCTGCAGCTGGGGCTGAGGATGTATTTGAAGCTGGGGGTGCAGTTGGTACTAGGGCTGGGGTTGAGATGGAAGATGCAGCTGGGGCTGGGGATGAACCTGAAGCTGGGTCTGCAGGTAAGAGATCTCGGTGGGGATGTGCTTCCGTTGGGTTAGCTGAGGGTGAGGTGGGCTTACTGGTGCGTAGGGGGGTGGTGGCTGAGGGTGATGGACAGGGGCCACAGCTGAGGCTGTCTGTGGCTGGCTTCCCTGTGTCCAGACCACCAGCCCCCTGCCCTCTGCTCGGTAACCCCTGGGCTCGTTGAGATGCTCCCCCTTTTCCAGCACTGTGAGCCCCTTGTTTTTCTGTCCTGCTTGGCCCTGAGATGAAAAAAGAGTGGCCTCCAGAGGCCCCAGTCTTTCCCACAATGGAGGCCACTGTGGTCCCCTGTCCTTGGGACAAGAGTGGGCGTTCCCACTGCTGCTCCTCTGGCAACGGGCCCATGGAACCTGAGGCCTGGTTGAAGCTCCTGGTGACAAGGACCTCCCTCCTTGCCCAGGGCCAGCCTTCCACTGAGGGTGGGGACCCCTGAAACTCCCTGGGGGTCCAGGGCCCAACCTCACTGCTCTCACCAGCTTTGGCCCCTGAATCCAGAGCTAAAACTGGGGCTGGTTGGGGGCCGCTTTTCCCGCTTCCCATCTCTGAACCATCTGTCAGGCGCCCATTCTGCACGGAGTCTGGTGGGGGCAACTCCTGGGGGTAACGGGGCCTCTGGGCACCTGCAGAGAGGCTGCTGGCTGCATCCACAGCATCCCACACACTCACCACAGCACCCAGCCGTAGCGGGTCCAGCTTTGGGGAGCGGCAGGTTCTATCTCCGGAGCTGTCACCCACCTGCCACCGCCGGCTGCCTGTACCTCTCCCCGTTGAGCGGGATGGCCCCACTCCGTGTTTCCAGGAGCTGGTGTCCTGTCCCACTGTGTGGGCCGGCGCCTGGTGAGCTAGCGCCATGGCGCGGACACCACCTGCCTCCGCCTGTACCTCCACTTCGCTGTCTGGGCTCCGGGGAGTGAAGTGTATCAGGAGAGGGGCAGGCGTCCCTGCTACTTTGCTCCCACCCAGGAGGGCAGCACCTGGGCTGAGGTGCTCCTTTGCTTCACCTCGGGGGACTTCTGGGGTGGAGTTACCATGCTGCTGTCCCAGGGCCCCTGCACTGGCCACCACGCCAGCTGTCTTGAGTGGAGGTGCAGCTGTGGCAGTCAGATCTCCACTTCCCGGAGGCTGGTGGTCCCCGATGCCTGCTGCAGCTGGACTCCCCTGGCTGAGTCCTGGAAGGTCTGGCCTCCCCAGCCCTGAGTTATGTCCCTCGACGCCACCACTGACCTTGGCTTTTGGAGGCAGGGCTGGCCCCGCTCCTCTTGTCTGAGAAGGCTGGGCTCGGGGGCCTGTGGATGCGGGTCCTGCTGTCTCCTGGTCCTGCCCAGAGCCAAACCAGTGCAAGGCCAGTGCCGTGGCAGCCACGACAGCCAGCGCCAGCAGGGTGAGCACAGCACTGTTCCAGTCGTCGTCCCCATCCCCGTCCCAGCCCCAGCCCCAGCTGGAGCCGTCTGGCTCTGAGGCGCCCTGGATCATGGTGCTGGGCTGCAAACCCGGTGTGAGGAGCCAGGGCAGCAGGCTGGAAGCCGTGCACACCGCATGCAAGCCTGTCCTGCACCCAGACCGTCTGCGCAGATGGCATGGGGTTGCGCCCCGCCCAGAGGGTTGCCCAGTTAAGGTGGACCTGTGCCGGGGGCCTGTTGCTCGGCCTGGCCCAGGAAGGGGTGGCTCTCTGTGCCTGCACCCAGGCTGGGGGTTTGTCAGTAGGGCCGAGCTGGAGCTATCAGAAGACAATCTGCAATAGCTCCAGGAACTCGGGGGGCCCCTCCAGGACCTCCACCCAGCTCCTGCCCCCCATGTGCCATAGGCTCCAGTGGCAAATAGCAGTGTACCTCAACACTGTTCTGGCACCCCAGCCAACCTGCTTCTGCCTAACAGACCCTCATGCCCCAAATTCATCCCACTCCCCAGTGTCCCTCCTCTGTGCCTGGGTCCAGCTTCGGGGGGCTCTGGCAGGGAAGAGTTACCCTTAGGGAGATGGTATCTGTAGCTTTAGCAACATGATGCAGCCCTGATACAATTACCAGAAACTCGAGAAGACGATCCCACTGTGGCCAGTGGGGGAGGGTTGGGGGTGGGGCCTTCACCCCAAGCTAAGCCTGCAGACCAAGGAGTGGGTGGTGTGGACACTGAGCGCTGTCCCACACAGAGGTGGGCTGCTTGATGGGTGCGACCTCCCACTGCAGCACTTCACAGGTGTGCCAAGGGGGCCTGGCCACCACTCTCTCCCAGGAGACAGCAGGGGCTGGGAGGTCAAGGCTAAATCCCCGCACCCTCTCCTGCACCAGCCTCTGGACTGTCTTACCTGAGTTCAACAGAGATGAAATAGTTTTTAAAAGCAACAGTTTCTAAGTTGTCAGGAGGGGAAAAAGAGAATGAAACAAAAAAAAACCCAGAAGTTTTATTTCCCTTTATTGGTCTGGCTTGTTACAGCCCAGCTGGCCCTTCCAGAGCCTCCTGGGTTGCCCACTGCACCTTCAGGCACCCTGATGGCCCAGCTGCCCCCCCACCCCCCCTCCTCCCCCCACCCCCCACCCCCCTGCCCTGCAGAGCTCTGAGCCAGACTGATGTGCTCCCTCCCCCTCCCCTGAGCCAGTCCCCGGGTCCTTCAGGAACCTTCCTCTGGCCCTCGGTGCTCTGTCAACCTGACTTCTGGGTGTCCCATTTTAATCCTCACATCCCCTCATCTGTGCCCGATCATTCTGCTCCCACCCTCCTCTGTGGGACTCAGGCCCCTTGCAGGTGGGCCACCAAGGAGAGCCCACGGGCCGGCAGCTGCCTCCCCCTGAGCCTGGGGATCAGCTTTGTCTGCTTATCTGCGTCTCACTTAACTGATCTCAGGAGTAAATCTTGGGACAGGTGCCAGGTGGGGCCTGGATGTGAAAAGGAGACTGAAGTTCCTGGTACAAAGCAGGGCCCCCCACAGCGTGTATTTGCCCCTCCTCCTGGGACACAGACTTCTCCCTGACGCGGCAGCAAGGAGACTGCCAAGGAGCGTCCCTGGCACCCAGCCTGGGCTCTGCTGAACTTCAGGTGTGTTGGTTGTCTCATGGCTCCCTGAGCATATCAGATGACAGCCAGAGGGTGGGGAGGGGGCCCATGCCTTAAGGTGGACCTCAGGTTGGGGGCGGGCTTTGTGGACGCTGCCCTCGATCTCCTTCCCAGGCTCTGCTGCCTCTTGGTTCAGTGTAGGATCCCAATACCTTGAGGGGATGAAGAGGACACCCCGCATGCACCCCTCAGGGCCATGCTGTGCCCCATCAGCTTCCAAAGACCTGGGCGTCACTCGAAGCTACAGGTTGCCTCAGAGAACACGACAAGTGTCCACTGAGCGGTACCTCCCAGCTGCCCTGGCAAGGAGGAACCGAGCCCAGGAAATCATCCCGACCAACCTCCCAAGGGCCTGAGGGCTGTGGTGGGTCCTAGGCACACACAGATGACCCAGGAAGGGTCTGGTCCTGTCCTCCGTGGAAAGAAAACACCTCCCTTTGTCAAGTCCAGAATGAGGGTGAAGCTCTGCCCTGTGCAGGGTGCTGTCAGGAAGGTGACTGTGGACACTTGCCCTCCCTGAGCTGTGGGAGGTTGCCCCCCTAACCTTCCAGACAGTAAATACACCACTGGCAAGGGACCGGGACTTGAGCAGCACATAAGTAACTGCTCTCGCTGTGCTGTGATAGCAAAATACCATCAATCCCTTCAAGGTCAAAAGTAAAAATCAAGAAAATGGGTCCCCAGAAAGTCTGACCGTTAGTGACATCCTAGGGACTCTTTCTCTAACTGCCTGCTGAGCGGGAACCCTGCCACCACCTACACAGGGTATGAGGAGGGTCTGAGACTGGGTGGGGAAATGAGCAAAACAAGAACCAGGCCGTCTCCACCCGCCAGCAGCCCTCCCCACCTGCGCATGTGCGAGGGGCCTAAGGAGGGAGCACGTCTGCGTGGCCCCTGGTCCCGGGTGGTGCCCGCAGGAGCCCCCCACAACCTGGCCATCAAGCCCCAGCAAAGCTAATGGTGCCCTAGTCATCACTGTACCCTTTCTGAAACATTTAGTGGAGGAAAAGCATAGTGAAATGAAGACATAGTTCCAAGATAAATACAATGGACAGCTAATGTGCGTAAGATGGAGAACAGCAAACCCCATCAAATGTAGGAATTTTCTGTAATTGGAATTTTTTAAAGCAAGAAATATTGTATAATATTGTATAATGATATATAATAAATATATTACATAACCCTATTTATGTTAGAAATATACATGTATAAATAAATCTAGAATAATATTTAAGGCTTAGAAAATATAAATCCCAGATTTTATAATTATATCCAACATACCTCATAAGGAATTCATCTGATGTGAGAAAAGGTGTATGCAAAACAAAAAGTTATTTAAAAAAGAGAAACAATACAATTTACAATGGAAAAATTAAAACGTGTGTATTCAACAGTATGGGGATAATGAACACCACATTCACATGGCTTTACAGTGTGGCGCTGAGAAACTAAATAATGACGGATAAGGTGGCCGTGAAGTTCACCACAAATACTCATGAGGAGTCCAGTGTCCGGAATGTATAAGGAGCTCTTTCAACTCAACAACAAAATATGCAGCCCACGTTTTTTAGTGGGCAGACGACTGGAACAGGCATTTCTTGAAAGAAACTACATAAATGGCCAGGAAGCACACGAAAAGATGCTCGACATCATTCGTTGTTAGGGAAATGCAAATCCAAACCACGAAGTGCCACTTCACATCCAGTAAGACAGCTGCAGAGTACAGAGCCGGCGAGACAGTGCAGACCAGCCCTCACACACTGCTGGTGGGACGAGAGGTGCTGCAGCCGCCGGGGAAAACCGTGTGGAACGTCGTCACGAAGCTAAACATGGAATCATCACGTGACCCAGCAATTTAGGGCATCTATCTAAAAGAAGTAAATACAGGAACTCAAATGTGTGTACGTACACACGTCCAGAGCGTTGTACACGGTAGCCAGAACAAATGTCCATAATCAGATGGGCAGACTGCAGCATGCACGTACACTGGATGAGCCATGAAAAGGAGATTCTGACACACGCTACAACATCTATTCACCTTGAACACATTCACCGTGCTCAGTGCAATAAGCCAGACACAGAAGGACCCACATTGTATGATTTCACCTAAATGAGGTACCTACAGCCGTCAAATGCCAAGAGACAAGAAGTGGATTCCAGGTCGCCAGGCCCCGGGCGGAGAGGAGGAGTTGCGGCTCAGCAGACGCGGAGCTTGTTGGGGCAGATGGGAAAGTGCTGGGCAGAGACGGTGGTGGTCACACACCGCCCTGGGAATGGATTTAGTGCCACCGCGCTGTACCCTTACACGTGGTTGGAATGGTGGATATTGTCACGCAGACCTACAGACATCATGTAAGCTCCCGACAGGGAGGGTGATGAAGAGCACTCATCACGTTATACATTTGCGGGTTCCCCCAAAAGGGACCGGACGTCTAGTTTCTCCAAGCAACATGAAATCAGGTCTGGGAACGGCCGCAGGAGCGTGCCCCCCAGAGGCGAGGTGCGCCTCCGAGGGCTGGCAGCCGGGTGTGAACTCGGGCAAGGCCGGGCCGCCCGGCCGCTGACCGGCTCTGTGCAGATGACGAGGTTCTCGGCCAAGCCACCTGCAGAGGGAAGGGACGTCTAGACTCGAGTCTCAACCACTTAGAAACTGAGGGTCTCTAGGCTAGTCATTAGCGCCAGCAACACAGTTAGTGAATAAGCAAATCAAAAACACAGCTGTTGAGAGACAGTTGGAGCAGCGACCCACGGAGGCAGGGGCGTGACCCAGACCGCGGTGCGGAGACTCCACGAGGCCCGGGTAAGTGGAGACTTTCTCCCGAGGTGACCCACTCCTTCGCCCCGAAGCTCTCGCCCGGGACCCTACTTCCGGCCCCCATTTGTAAGCCCCGCCCCCGAGACCCTCCCCGGAAGTTCCCCCTGCCAGCTTCACCCTGAGCCCCGACTAGTTTTCTGTATATTGTCCCTGACCCCGCCCTGTCGCTCAGTTTCCGGGAAGTCCCACCTCTACACACGCTTCCGAGCCACACTTCCGGGCCTTCCACGTCCGTCTTCGCAGTTCCCGGAAGCTACCTCGGCGCGACGGTTCTCCGCCGGCCGCTGCCCAGCAGGACGCTGCCCCCCAAAACCCTACCGCCCTCCAATTCTTGGAGCCGCGCCTTCCTAGGGGCTCCGCCCCCCAGAAGTGCCGCCCCTTCGTTAATCCTCGTCGGCCTGTCCGGGAGCCTTGCCTCCTGGAAGTCTCAGGAACGTCGTCCTAGGGCTTACCCTCCCTCGGGAGGTCTGTCCTTGTGGAGCCCAGGTCTTTACCTCAGAAGCGTTGCCTGCAGCCCCACGAACTCCATGCGCTCACATTTTCCTGTCCTGCTCTTCGGGGCTCGGGGCTCAGTTTTCCTGAGCTTCCCATGCTCCGTCAAGTGGGAAGTCAGCATCCCCACGTCGGGGTTTGAGGAGTGAGAGATTGGAGACGTCCCCCTCCCGAGGGTGGCTACTTGAAAGGGGCCGGACTTGGGGTTTGGCGCGAGCGTGGGGGAGAGACTTGCTCACAGGTGTCTTTCTGGTGCCACTCCCTGAGTTTTCCTTCGCAGGACTGACCCACCCCAGAAACAGCTGTGATGTTTCATGCCTGCACCAAGGGATTGGGGTAGGGCCATTTATTTGGTGTGCGACAGGAGCAAAAGTTTTTACCACCAGAAAATGGTGGCTTGGGTGGGTGTAGGGGCGTTACTTTTTTTGCTTGTTTGTTTGTTTGAAGGGGCTGCTCAGCCTCCTCCACTGCTCTGGCCCTTACACTCACCCTCACCCGAGTTCTTGTCTGGACATTCCTCCTGGTCCCACTTGCGCAGCCCTCCTTTCTGGAAACATTCCTGAGGCTTCGACATCTCCTGCCACTTCCCGCAGTTCTTGCTGCCTCCGCGCTGCTGGTCTGAGAAGGCAGCGCAGCTTCTCCCCCACACCCCGTCAGTCACCCCAACTGCCAGGAGGCCAAGCTCCTCTTCCTTTTCAGGACGGGCCCTATTTTTCCTCTTTGATTACAAATGCTCACACCTGTTGGTCATTCCCCGCCTTTGGATGCAGCAGGCTCCTACGGGGCACCCCTCTGTAAAGTGAAGAAGACATCCTGGTGTGTGGGCATGTGTTCGGGGGTGAGGTGAGACTGAGCCCTCTCCTCATGCTCTCTGTGCCTGAGCGCTGAGCCTTAGGACACCCGTGCGTGAAAGAATTCAGGAGTGGCCGATGAAATAACAAAGCTCTCCTCTGATGAAGACTGAGGGGAGGTGAAAGCTTGGCGTGATATCTAACAGATGATGATGAGTGCTGGTATTGTTAATCACTTGATCAAATGACTATTTGCATCTTTCTATCTTCTGAAGTAATTTGCAAATAGGTCATTCCAAGTGAGTTTAAGGGGTGTATGTATTTTACTACTTCCTTGCTGGTCGCTTTCCAACTTCCTCTGTGGCTCCCTCAAGCAGAGCTGTGGCAGGAAGCTGTGGGTGGAAGGCATGGGTTTGGGGTGGTTTCCCTGTGTCCAGCCTAAGCCTGTGTGCTGGCACCCCCTTTCTCCCCTCCTTTGCACAGATTTGTCTTCTGCCCCCTCTGTCCCTTCATGGTCTCCCACCTATCTCACTCTCTCTCCTCCTCCGACCAGACTTCACCGCTGGTGTGAGAAGAACTGTGTTCCCCAGGGGACACACGCGCCTTCACCAGGCACCACTGCAAAAGGAGGGGAATGGCGTACCTGGCAGGTCCCCCAGGCAGACCCTAGTGCCAGCGCTGGCTTTGCAAACTAGGCATGTGGAAAAGGGGGCAGAAAAAAAAGAGAAAAAAAACATAACAGTTGAGAAAACAAAGCAAACCACGTGTTTCATTTGGAGTATTTGGTGCCAGAGTGGGAGGAGCAGGATGCCCCAGTGACCCCCGAGGGTAATATGGAAGGTGGAAGTCACACACACCATAGGTCCTTGTCTTAAATTTTGTGAAAAACGAGAACAAAGTGAATCGAAAGAAAAGCTATATGTTTTCCTTACCAAATATTACAAAAAATTTCACCGACAATAAACAATCTTAATTAATAGACAAAGTGTGCCGCTGATGGGGAGAGGAGGAGCCAGGTGGTGCAGCTCATACAGAGCGCCCTCTGGTGGTGGGCGCTATGCAAGCCGTCCTCCGGAAGGACACGAGTTTACAGTGGGGCCACAGAAACGGGGTTCAGGGGTGTAATCTGAACCGACGTAAAATTTTAAGTAGCTATGTTGAAAGTGGATTATAGTTTATATCCGTGAAAACGTATATCCCTTAATAGCTCAAGGCATATCTGTAGTTCTCTCGTGGCACCCATCGTGCCTCATCACACTGGCTGGTACTTTCCGCTATAAACAGTGAGGACGAATTAATTGAAGCAACATCAGCAGTGCGGACGACTCTCAGCAGCATAACGTGGATTTTAAAAAGTAAGTCAGACGGTGGGAATGTAAAATGGTTCAAACACTCTGAAAAGTTTGGCAGTTTCTTAAAAAACAAACAAACACACCATCCACCCAGCCACAGCACTCCTGGGCATGTATCCCAATCCCAGAGAAATAAAGTGTCTATAAAAACACCCACACACTGATGTTCACGAGAGTTTAATTTTTTAATAGCCAAGCTATTTTTAAATTAATGACAATAATGTTGTGTATCATAAACCACGGATGTAATTAAAACTGAATTTAGGGAAAACCCACGACCACAGCTTTAAATGCCGTTATAACGAGAGAAAGGAGACTGATAAGCGTGGGTTCCTTGGAAAAGCAAAGCTGAGGCGACAACTTAGGGCGTGAGCCCAGGGAGCAGGCACAGGGAGCACGCTCACTGCTCCTTCTCATGGGATCCGCCTCCTCAAGGCCAAATGGACTTGCCATTTCTCAACACTGTCATCCAAGGGAGGAAGAGAAAAGAATTAGTCCAAAGGTCTTCCCCATGAAGCATGAATTTCCTGCCTCTCCAGGGTGCCCTGAGGTGAGGAGCAAGGTGCAGGAGGTGCCTGAAAAGTGGCCCTAGACGTTTGCTGGGCCAAGGAATTCTAAAATGGGCATGGGGGTGCCTGACACTAGTGAAAGAGATTTCAAGTGTCTAAAAGAAAGGAAGAATAATTAAAAGCAGAAAATAAACAGGAAGCAAAAAATAAATGCTTGTGCATTTCAAAGTCTACATATATATCACTGAGTATGAGAAATTAGGGGCAGTCACCCCTTTTCCGGCATTTGCGTTGTCACCAGACGCAGACTGGCCCAGAGCGGGTCTGCCTCCAGGCGGCTGATGGTGCACGGGTTCTCAATTTTGTGCAGGAAAGATTTCACAAGACGAGTCCAGGCGATTCTGAGAGGATTTTTATTACAGCTGGGCCCGTGATGCAAAGGAAGGGCTTACAGTAGAACCACCAACAGGAGAGAGCCTAGGCAGGGCTGTGGTCGGGACACGGGAAAGCCTGGGAGAAAGGGGGCCTTGGAGACAGGTTCAGGGGGTAAGGCCTGAACGAGCAGCTGCCGCCCCCTGCTCCCTGGCTGCAAGGCTCCTGGGGACTCTCAGAGTTTAGGAGGAAGTGAAAAGTTCAGGCCCCCGGAAGGGCACGGGCATGCGCTAGAGGGAGCCCACACTGGGCTGGGCTTTTGCCTTGAGGTTTTTATTTTTCTTCTGCAAGCGAGAACCTTAGGGGAGGGTGTTAGTAGAATATTCATCAGCTTTCCAAGTGTGTTTTTAATATGCTAATGCACCAAAATGAGCGTATAGAGGAGTTGGAGATTGTGCTCTGGTCAGCTTTACTGTTTTACCTTTATCTTCGTCTTTCTGGCTCTAATGGGTTTTTGTTACTTGTTCCCTGACTTTATCTGTCCTCGCATTTAGCTTCCCACAAATGGCATCAATTGGGTCTCTGTCCTCTATCTCCCAGACCAGGAAGAGTTAAGCTAAGTATTCTCTGGTCAGGGAAGAGAGGCATAAACCATGGGCTCCCAGTGTCCTTGGTGTGGGAACATGGTCTTGTGATCCACTGGCTGGGCGTGTGTTGTTCAGTTCGCTTGGCTTTGTTTGATCATCGTGCCTCAGTTTCCCTATCCACTCGCCCAGGAATTTCCCTAGCTGCTTACTCTCCTCCCTCAGTATGATTAACGTGTGATCTTTCAAATACATCCATTGAGAAGCATACCACACAGGGACAAAAACGTTTCCTTTGCATATATTTCAAGTAACTTGAAAAAATGCACCCCCCACAGCTACGCCATACAAATGCGTTTGCATGTGGTTGGTGAGTAATGTTTTTTCTTCTTTCCCCGCTACAGCTGCTGCTCACAGTGTTGCCCGTTCACACCTAGCCCGTTCACACCTAGCATCAGGGCTCATTGATTTTACTCTTTATACTGTACTTTGTTTCTAACTTGGCAGTGTTTTCTCTTCTTCCCCCACCCCCATCTGGAGGATGGATTTGGGGCTTTTGTTCACTTTTGCTGTTCTCTGTTTTCTCGATTGTAAATTTGGAAATGCTCCTGAACTCTCTCTTCCTCTGCTGCTCACTTTCCTTACACACTTAACGACTCGAGTTTACTTTTGCTGCTAAACCAGGTGCATGATGCCTTCTCCCAACAAGACAAAACCTCTGGAGTACCCCTCTCCCTCCTCGCTCATCCCTTCTGCCCACCCCCGTGTGAAGCTCAGGATGAGTTTACCACCCTCTCCCTCAGCATCCGGGTTTGCTGAGATCCAACATCTCCCCTCTCGAACACTTTGGTTCTCAACCTAGCGGGTCACGGACAACACGTTTGGTTGTCCCTGCCCCACAACCCTTTCCTGCCGCTGCCGGTAGGACAGGTCAGGCGTCCCTCGGGTGAGAAAGGAGAAAATGCTGCCTATGCGTGTGATTCGGTGTTTGAACAAACTGCTTCTCGAACAGCCTTCCGGAATGAATTCCGTTTGAAAACAGAGGTTCCACGGCAGCTTAATCTCCACTGGAGTGTGTCTGGGTGTGTAAGAGACTCACTGCTCGAAACATTTCCTCTTTTCACCTGTTTTGGGGTCTCCTGCTGTTGTAGCTGCTGCGGGTTTTTCATCTTTCCCTCGCATTTCCTCCGGTGAGGCCCCGCCTGCTCTGCTCTCTGAACTCCTGTACATCCCAACACCGTTCTTTTGCTCAGAAAGGTGGAGGCCATCTTGCCTGGGCGAATGATTTTAAAATATCCAAATTGAGTAAAATATTTCCCATATGAAATAAAGCTTGCAACACCAAACAAAACCCAAACAAAAACCCTTGATGGTCATCACAGCACTGAGTGAACGCACGTGATTTCTTCCTGTCAGGGTCGCTCTGGTGTCACCGCTGTCTCAGACCCACCGCCATCACTGCGCCAGGACACGGCCCGCCCGGCCCTGAGCTCGGAGGGACGGCAGGAGGCCCGAGCATGAGGTCCTCAACCCAAGGAGACCCTGCCAACCACGAAACCAAAGTGCTCTGAATGAACTTCCGCGCAGAATGCAATGGTCCCCACAAGGTAAGTGATAAAAAATGGCTGACTTGAAACTCCCATAAACGCTACTAAAACTCCGCAGTGTCCACAGTATCATTTAAAACTTGACCAAAAAAAGGTTTGGGGGGAAAAACTAGGCTGGCCAAAAACTCCGTACGTACGGTTTTTACTGTAAAACAAAAGACACAGTTTTCATTTTCACCAACAACTTTATTCATTTTGGGTATTTTGAGTATGCCGCTATCTGCTGCCGCTAGAACGCTGATTGTTCTCAGTTAATGTCTCAGTTGGATCGCTGTCCACTTCGCCTGGTGTGCCCGACCATGGAGCATCGCCCGGGGAGGAATCTCCAGCACAAAACTTCGCAAACCACTTCTGACACGTTCGATCAGTCACAACACCTTCTAACACGGCACAAAGCTTTTTGTGTGTTTCAGTTGCATTTTTACCTTTCTTGAAATAATAAAGCACAGCCCTGGCTGGTGTGGCTCAGTGGACTGAGCCTAGGCTGTGAAGCAAAGGGTCACTAATTCGGTTCCCAGTCAGGGCACATGCCTGGGTTGTGGGCCAGGTCCCCAGTGTGGGGCACATGAGAGGCAACCACACGTTGATATTTCTCTCCTTCTCTTCTCCTCTCTCTAAAAATGAATAAATAAAATCTTAGAAAAAAAAAAGAAATAATGAAGCATGATATGCCAAAAATGCTGTTTTCCATCTTCAGTACTAAAATGGCTACACAAAAATTCACCAATTTTGATGTTCTTTTAAATGCCCACTGATATGACAGCTGTCACAGTACCATCTAACAAAATTGTTTTGAATGAGGTCACAGACAACTAAGTGCTCCTAGAGCTGCCATGCGGAAAATGACCGGACAAGCTTTTTGGCCAACCCAATATATATCTATTTTTACCTCCCACCTTCTTTAGAATTGCTGGGTTCACCAGGATAATAAAAAGCAGATTAGCCCTGGCAAGTGTGGCTCAGCTGGTTGGAGCAACCTCCCGTAACTGAAAGGTGGTGGGTTTGAGTCCTGGTCAGGGCACACACCTAGGTTTCAGGTTCGATCCCCAGTTCAGGCACATACTGGCACACGTATGACCCCCCCCGTCCAGTCGCCTATGAGAGGCAACCAATTGATGCCTCTCTCACATCGATGTTTCTCTCTCCCCCTTCCTCTCTCTCTAAAAAGCAATGAAAAAATATCCTTGGGTGGGGATAAAAAAAAAAAAATGGTAAAACATGCAGATTAACTTCAGCACTTGAGTATTTTTTAAATTCTCTGCAGATGATGCATCCCCTGTGTGCCTCCCCCCTTCAGCCCTCAGAGGCCCCATGGAGGCCTCAGAAGAGTGGCCCCCAGCCATCTACCCTGGTTCTCAGTCCCCAGCTGGCACAGGGCTCAGCACTCGCTGGGCCAAGGCCAGGCGTTCCCAGCAGACCGCTGGGTGCCCGTTCCTGCCATTTCCCTTCTGGGGGCAGGCCGCTGAGTGCCAGGCTGGGCTGAACAGACCCATTCTTTCCGTTTACTTCACTGTTCTTCTTTCCACTGTTTGTAAGGTAAATATCATGTTCATTTACATTTCTTTTCATTAGTAATGAAATCATTTAAAGCTTCAGGTTTTCCTCTGAACAAATTCAGCTACGTCCTACAGAGCTGGGTATGAAGGTCTCTGCCTTTGCACTTTTATATATAATTTGAAACTTCATCTTTGGAACTTCTCTTTGACCCAGGGCTGCTGTTGTTTTTTTTAAGGGAATTTGCTAATTTCTGACTGTTTACATTTGCTTAGAACTGATCAAATCCTGTGTCCTCACATACCTCTTTGTTCCGCGTGTGGGGCTCTCCATGTGGGCGTGGCCCACTCCGTGATTATTTCCTGCAAATATTCCATGGACGTAAATAGATGCAAAATTCTCTCTCTACACATAGCAAGGAACTCTGCATGCCGTTTGTATTATTCGAGTTTTTTATTCTCTTACTGCTTTTTTGTCTATACATCTGTCCGCTTATGGAATGGGCGTGTTGAAATCTGGGGAGGCGTCCGGTCAGCGGCTCCCAGGCTGTAGCCAACGTCAGGCTGCAAGGCGGAGGCCGAGGGTGGTGCTGTCGGGGCGGGGAGGGCGGGGGCGGCCAGTCCGGTTGCCAGGACGCGGGAGGGACACAATGGGGTCTGGGAGTGGGGCCAGGCGGGGCCGGTAATCCAGGCACCCCGCAGGCCTCAGGAGCAGGTTAGTGCATCGGCTTCAGGGGGCATCCCCTCCGGGCACCAGGCTTCCAATGCCGCTCCCCCACTGCAGTATCTTCACCCGGCACCCTCAAAATGTCCCGCACCCCCAGAACCCTGGGGAATTCCCTTCCCACGGAGCTTAGTCCAAACCAGGCGCGCGCCCACACCCCCTCACTTAACTTACTCAATTTGGGGGAAAGGGATGGGAGGTGGCCCTGGAGCTCGGTCCCTGCCCCACACCCCGCACCTCCGGAGCCGGGAAAGCTCCCGTTTGTTTTCCTGGCTCCTGGGATACGGTGGAGCCCCGCCCCCGGAGTGGGGCCGCCAAGTGCGTCCCCTGCGAGTTTGGGGAGAGGGGCCGGGCCGCCACCTTCTGTCCACAGGTGCTGCAGGCCGTGAGCATCCGATGCGCCATGGGCTCGGACGTCTGGGTCGGTCCTTGGCGGCCACACAGGCCCCGCGGCCCCATCGCGGCTCTGCACAGTGGCCCGGGGCCCAAGTACAAGCTGCCCTCCAACACGGGTACCAGCGCCACTCGCGACTATGCGGGGTGGGGGTAGGGAGGAAGGAGCTAGTGGGGTCAGTACCTTGGGGGGGGGGGGCGCTATACCCCAGGCAGGAGAGCGGGAGGTCTATTCTGGGGAGCTGGGGTGGGGGGCTGTGCCGGGGCCCGGGGTGATTCTGAGACGCCCCGCAGGCTACACCCTGCACGATCCGTCGCGGAACCGCGCTCCCGCCTTCACCTTCGGCCTGCGCCTCTCCACGCAGCAGAACTCGAGCGGACCCGGGCCCAGCTACCTGGTGCCGGCGCGCATGACCATGCGCGGCCGCGACAGCACCCCCGCCTACTCCATCTACGGCCGCCCGCGCCAGGCAGCGCCCAGCCTCACTCCCGGACCGGGTCAGGACCCCTGGGACCCCGGCCCCCCTAGTGCCAGCGAGGCTGACCCTGAAACCCCCCCACCTGATCCTCAAGCCCAACCTCGGTATCCTAACGCTCCAAATTCGGCTCCCTTACGTCGGATCTCCAAAGAACTTCAAGCCCCACCGGGTTTTGACAGATCGTGGCTTGGTTTCCCCTAATGATTAGGGCCTAATCCCAGAACCCCATCCCGGTTCCGCCTCCACCCCTGGTTCACCCCACAGGCAGGTACTTCCCGGAGCGAGCAGGAAACGCGACGTATCCCAGTGCGCCTCGGCACACCATCGCCCCCAGAAACTGGGGCGACCACATGAAGCAGCACACCCCAGGTGAGACCACGACGGTTTGGCCCAGAGGCCCTTCCCACCCCGACCCAGAGTCGCTTTCCAGGCACTGGGACCACCCGGCAATCCCAAAGGCGGAGAGACCCTGGCCTGTCTGCAAAGACACCCCCCCCCACCCTCCCCCCCACCCCCGCTGGCTGCTTCCAGGTCCCGCGACCTACACGATGCCCTCGCTCCTGGGCCCGCGCGTCATCGGTAAAGTCTCGGCCC
The DNA here is from genome assembly GCA_007922815.1 of Macrotus californicus. NCBI lineage: Eukaryota > Metazoa > Chordata > Mammalia > Chiroptera > Phyllostomidae > Macrotus > Macrotus californicus. The sequence continues at coordinate 99,221 of VMDR010000557.1, forward strand.
CAACTTACTCCATCTCCGGCCGCAACGCAGTGGGCAGCATCTTCGAGGACCTCAGCAAGGTGAAGGAGGGGCTGCGGGCACGGGGCAGCGCTGGGCTCAACCGGGCGGGCCGCAGACAGCCAGGATGGGGCGGGGACCAGGGGACAGCGGAGAGTGGAAGTCGGACCCAGCGCCCCTTCTGCGCTCCCGCAGACCCCAGGTCCGTGTGCCTACCACGTGGTGAACCCTGGGGTCTACAAGTCTCGGGCCCCCCAGTTCACGATGCTGGCGCGAACTTCGCTGCCCCAAGACAGCAGCCTGAATCCCGGGCCTGCAGCCTACGATGTGAACCAGGTGATCTGCGGTTCGGGGCCAGGGCCAGTGGCGGGGGAATGGAGGTCCAGGCCCAGGATGGAGGGTCTGAGGCCCGAGGTTTGGGAAAGGGGGTCCCGGCGTGGAGCCGCGCGGGCGGCTGCGCCAGGTCAGCGAAGTCTCCGGGGTCCACAGCACCGGAAGCCTGGCGGCTGGAGTTTCGGGATCCGGCACTCGGACTATCTGGCCCAGATCGTGCCCAACGTGCCCAACACGGACGACTAGCGGGCCGACAGGCGCGGCCCCACAAACATCTGCTTAAAGTTTCCGGAGCCAGACTCGTGTCCGCCTCTCTGTGCTGGCGTCGGGGCGGGCTCGGCGGGCGGGACAAGGGAGGGGGGCGGGCACTTCGAGGAACAGGCGGAGCCTAGCAGGGAGCGCCGGGCAAGTCCGAGAAGCCTCGGGGCTTACCCCGCCAGGGTCGCTCTGTGGGAACTGCAGGGCAGGCAGAAGCCGGCTGGAACCGGAGCAGAAAGGGCGAGGGCTGCTGTTCGAACCGGTACGGGGCGGTGCCCACTTACGAGGCCGAGAAGTGGTAGCCAGACCCGGAGGCACGGTATAAGGCGGGGGAGGGGAGGCAGGGGAACAAGAAAAACCGGGAACTGGGTGGGGACATGTGCCCCAGGCCGCACCGTCGGATGCAGGGCGGAAGCAGGTTCTAGCTGCGTCTCGCACCCTGGCAGGCCTGGAGCAATGGCAACGCCAGGGACCTCAGAATCCCCAGCACCCACCTCAGCGGGTCACCCCTCACGGGGAGGGCCCCGGAGCCCCCCTGACACACCGCCAGAGCCCAAGCAGCTCCCGGAGCTGATCCGCCTGAAGCGAGATGGAAGCCGCCTGAGTGAGGGGGACATAAAGGGCTTCGTGCGCGCTGTGGTGGACGGGAGCGCGCAGGGCGCGCAAATAGGTGTGTGGGGACGGTTGGGCACGCCCAACTCCAACCCAGAGACTTACCTTCTGCCCTGAGCTCACCATAGCACCCTGCCACTGCCCCCCGGGTGACCCATCACTGTGGGAACGCCCCTTCACACTGCCTACCCCACTGTACCCCATGCCTAGGGGCCATGCTCATGGCCATCCGACTGCGAGGCATGGATCTGGAGGAGACTGTGGCGCTGACCCAGGCCCTGGCCAACTCTGGGCAGAAGCTGGAGTGGCCAGAGGCCTGGCGCCAGCAGCTCGTGGACAAACATTCCACAGGGGGAGTGGGGGACAAGGTCAGCCTGGTCCTGGCACCTGCCCTGGCTGCCTGTGGCTGCAAGGTGAGGAGATGCCACTCCAGACCAGACACTCTGAACTCAAAGAGGCCAGCAGCTCCCAACCTCTAATTTGGTGCAGACAGAGCCCCCAAAGGCAAAGCCAGGGCTTCTTGCTGCCCCCCCTCCCAGAACAGAACTTGGTTCCCCTTCCTATCAGCCCCCATAACAGTACCAAGGTATTTAGCACCCCTTCCCCTTCAGTACCCCAGAAAGGACCCCCAAGGGAAAAGCTTGGTACTCCTCCCTTGGTCCCCCAGAGTCCCCGCCCAACCCGAACCAGGACAATTTCTTTTCCATTCCCTCCCCACCCGCTGAACACCCACAACCCTCAGTAAATACTTAACTCCTGAAGCCCTAACCAGGGAAGGAAGGGGGCGACTGCAGGGGTACTCAGTGCCCCTGTCCCACAGGTACCCATGATCAGCGGACGTGGTTTGGGGCACACAGGGGGCACCTTGGATAAACTAGAGTCTATTCCTGAATTCACCGTCATCCAGAGCCCAGAGCAGGTACATGTGGGCCACTGATGGGTTATTAACCAGGCTAACTAATGAGGATATTAATCAAAGTTATTCATGGATCATTGGACTTTGGCCACGGTTATCAATGGGACTTTGATTGGAGTCTTTAATAGGGACTTGTTCAAAGTCACTGATAGGCCTCTGATGGATCATTAATGGGCCGTAGGACCTTGATCAATGTCCCTGACGGGTTGAGTCAATCACTAATGAGGATTTATTAGAATTGTTCCTAAGTCACTGGTCGTGGTTTTGGACATCTGTTGAGGTTGCTGGCGAGGCCTTGATCGGGGTTAGTGGTGGGGTCCTCGATCAGAGGTCATGATCATCACTGGGCGTCTTTGCTAGATGCAAGGTCTGCTGGAGAGCGTGGGCTGCTGTATTGTGGGTCAGAGCAAGAAGCTGGTTCCTGCGGATGGAATTCTGTATGAAGCCAGAGATGTGACAGCAACCGTTGACAGCCTGCCCCTCATCACAGGTGACCTGACCCCACAGTCCAGGGTCCACCTTCTGCGTGTGAAAAGTCCCGGACCTCTGATGGAATAGTATGGGATGTTCCCACCAGGGGACTGCAGGGCCTCCCCTAACCCCAGGGTTGGTGTTCCCCCCACCACAAGGGACTTGACCCTCAGTGTTCAGGGCCCCTGACTCATGACAGGTTAGCCTGAGGTGGGATGCCTCCAGGAAGCCCTAGGCTGCCCCTTATCCCCAGCCCCCTCTGACTCCCCCAGCCTCCATCCTCAGTAAGAAGGTGGTGGAGAGCCTGTCTGCTCTGGTGGTGGACGTGAAGTTCGGAGGGGCCGCGATCTTCCCTAGCCAGACAGAGGCCCGGGAGCTGGCAACAACACTGGTGAGCAGCCGTGCCCACGGGCCTCTGTGTGGCCTCTCGGATGGGGAGCCTCCTCCTGTGGGCCCGGCCGTCCCCTCATAACTCAAGCAGTCTGCTCCCTGGGTCCTTCTCAGTCCACCTCCACTCAGCCCTGAGTCACCCTGGCCTCTCTGCCAGACCTGGCTTCCCAGCTGCCAGTCTGTCCTTCACCCCCCTCCCCCACTCAGTGCACTGCCTTACCCGAGCAAGGCTGACCTGGCCTCAGGTCTGGGGCATCTACCATGGCTGCCCGCCCCTGGCCAGGTACAAGGTCTTCCTGACCCCTAACACTGAGTTCAGGCACATTGCCTGCTTCAGGTCTCCCCCACTCCCACCACCACCCAAAGCCTGTGAACCCCTCACTTCTCGGGAACTGGCAAGCAAGGGTGCAGCAGCATGGGCTGGAGTTTGATAACACGCGGGCTACCAGAGGTCCCGCGGGACGCAGGGCAGGGGCACAGAGAACCGTGCTTCCCACAGGTTGCTGTAGGGGCAGGCCTGGGGCTTCGGGTTGCAGCGGCTCTGACCGCTATGGACAACCCCCTGGGCCGTAGTGTGGGCCACACCCTGGAGGTGGAGGAGGCTCTGCTTTGCTTGGACGGCGCGGGGCCACCGGACCTGCGGGACCTTGTAACTAGGCTCGGTGAGTGGACGGGTAAGAGGTGCGGGGACCCGAGTTACAGAACCGCCCCCGCTGCACCTAAGCCCCGGACTTCCGCCGGCAGGGGGCGCCCTGCTCTGGCTCAGCGGACAGGCCAAGGCCCAGGAGGAGGGCGCTGCCCGGGTGGCCGCAGCCCTAGACGACGGCTCGGCCCGGGACCGCTTCGAGAGAATGCTTGCGACGCAGGGTGTGGACCCGGGCCTGGCCCGAGCCCTATGTTCTGGAACCCCTGCGCAGCGCCGGCAGCTTCTACCCCGCGCCCGGAAGCAAGAGGAACTGCTCGCGCCCGCTGACGGTGAGTTTCTGCAGACCCACGCTCTGCCCCCCATCCCGGTCCCTCCGTTCCTAAGCCCCGGGCGCTTCCCCCGCAGGCACCGTGGAACTCGTCCGGGCCCTGCCGCTGGCGCGTGTGCTGCACGAACTCGGAGCCGGGCGCAACCGCGCCGGGGAGCCGCTCCGATTTGGGGTGGGCGCCGAGCTGCTGGTCAGCGTGGGCCAGAGGCTGCGTCGTGGTGAGCGAGGATTCTAGCCCCTCCCCGCCCGCTGGCCGCCCCGCCCGCTCGCTAACCGCCAGTCTCGCTATCCGCAGGGACGCCGTGGCTCCGAGTGCACCTGGACGCACCGGCGCTCAGCGGCCCGCAGCACAGCGCCCTGCAGGAGGCGCTCGTGCTCTCGGACCGCGAGCCCTTCACTGCCCCCTCGCCCTTCGCTGAGCTCATTTTGCCGCCAACCAAATAGTAGCTATAAAGCTGGAGGAGCGACCAGCAGCTATAAAGCTGGAGGAGTGACCAGCAATTATAAGCTGGAGGAGCGACCAGCAGCTATAAAGCTGGAGGAGCGACCAGCAGCAATAAAACTAGAGAACCGCAAAGCCGTTTCTGTGCCTGGCACGCTGCAGAGAGGGAGCCAGAGGGCGGGACCGGCCTGCTAGAGAGCAGCTCAGAGTGGGGGGGGTGGGCCAGTTAGGGGCGGGGCTGCAAGTCCCGCCCCAGACACGTGACTTCGGTGGCCCATATCACCGCCCACTGCAATTCAGATTGCGCGTGCGCGGGCCATTGACGCGTGCGTACTGGCGTCGAGCGCGGCCACCCGGCATGTTCAGTCCGCTACGGTCTCTGAGCAAGCAGGGTTGTGCGCTCACGGCCGTGTTTCCTGACTCGAGGGCCCCCCCCCCCCCGACTCGGGACGGCCCGAGGTACGTACCCTGGGAAGACCCAGGGTGCAGGGGACGGAGGGGCGGGCGGGCGGGCGCCCGGGGCGTGCTCGATGCGTGACCGCTGCTGGGCAGACAGGCGCGTGAGCTTGCCAGGCCCATCTCGTGGAGGAGGAAATGGGTACAGAGGAGAGGGACGTGGCCAAGGTCACCGGCCCAGAGCCCGAGCCAAGAATAGTAGGATCAGGGGTGGAGGCCCAGCCTTTAGCGGTCCTCGAGAAGGCCCTCGGCAGCAGCTGAACAGGTGAAGGGGTACTCAGACCTCTACCTGGCACACCTCCAGAGGTCCCTCAGAAAGACACGGAGGTCACCGAAGCAATGGCGGGATACGGGCTGCCAACGGAAACCTGTGTGTGAAGAGGGTGGATTTTGTGGACAGTGGAAACCTTGTTTCTCCGCCCACGTGAGCACGGGAAAGTAGGTTCACCGTGGGTGGGGAGTTAACTGCTCCGTGGGCAGACTGGGGAGGGGACACGGTTCTGCTGAAGGTGAGGGAAGTGGCCTCTGAAGTGGAAGGCAGAGGAGTCTGTGTTTGAGGGTTGAAGCCAGACTCACCAGCCCCCGCTCTGACATGGGGTTTATTGCAGATAGGCGCGCTCAGGAACCTGGGGAGGCCGTGCACGTGGGATGCTTTCCCTCAGCTCAGATGCTACAACACTGGTGAGTGCCGGGGGTCTGGAGCTGCTGGGGTGGACAGGGGCAGGCCAGGGAGGGACGAAAGGCTCCCAGCCAGCAGACCAGAGGGACAGGCGTGGAGTTGATGACACCTAAGCTGGAGTTAGGGTTAGGGTTCAGGAGTGAAGCGGTTCTGAGCTCAGCCAAGCACAGGGGTGGCCAGTTGGAGACAGCTGTGAGCCTCCTTGTCAAGTTGTCTTTGCAGTGTTGGGAGAGGATCCCACAGGTCAAGACACCTTCGGGCTCCTGACACCTTTGCTCTTTTCCAGGAGCATCAGGCCCATGCTGCTGCTGGTTCGGACACCCAAGCCTCAACATGGGCTCTCTCAGCTCAAGCCCCCAGCCCTCCCTAGGACTTCTGGAGGCAAGGCCTTCCATGCGAGGTACCAGCTCTTGTCAAGGCAGTACCCTGCAGAAACAGGCAGGCCAGGCAATCCCCAGGGCCCTGGGCTGCGGACTAGGCTCCTGGTCACAGCCTTGTTTGGGGCTGGCCTGGGTGGGGTCTGGCTGGCCCTGCGGACTGAGAAGGAGAAGCGGAGGCAGCAACAGCGGACAGAGGCCCTGCGGCAGGCCTCCGTGGGCCAGGGCGACTTCAGCCTACTGGACCACTGGGGCCAGGCTCGATGCAAAGCTGATTTCCGTGGCCAGTGGGTGCTGATGTACTTTGGCTTCACTCACTGTCCTGACATCTGCCCTGACGAGCTGGAGAAGCTGGTGCGGGTGGTGCAGCAGCTGGAGGCCGAGCCTGGCCTGCCCCCAGTGCAGCCCATCTTTATCACTGTGGACCCCGAGCGGGACAACGTGGCAGCCATGGCCCGCTACGTGCAGGACTTCCACCCGCGGCTGCTGGGCCTGACTGGCTCCGCCGAGCAGGTCGCCCAGGTCAGCCGCAGCTTCCGCGTGTACTATAGTGCTGGCCCCAAGGACGAGGACCAGGACTATATCGTGGACCACTCCATTGCCATCTACCTGCTCAGCCCCGACGGCCTCTTCACAGACTACTATGGCCGGAGCAGATCCGCCGAGCAGATTGCAGACAGCGTGCGGCACCACATGGCTGCCTTCCACAGCGTCCTGACCTAAGTCAATAAAGGGTGTGGTGGAGCTGTATGTGTGCACATGAGCTATACCAGCTGGCCTTGGAGGCCACGGCATAAGAGGGACCTGGTTGCTGGCGGGGGTCCTGGAGGTGGGCAGCCGTCTCCTCTGCACAGAGCAGGAGCCTTTTTAAGGGGTAGGTGGCGTGACGACACTTTATTAGGCTGGGCCAGCCAGGAAGCACATGTGGAGTGAGCACCTGTTGCCCAACGTTTGTGGGGGACAGGGCTTCCGGGCCCACCCCCCAGTCCCAGCACTCCTCACTCAGGGCTGCACCATGGAGGGGGCGGCGTAGGTCTGGAAGCGCTTGTGAGCCCGCTGGTGCGTGAGCAGCCTTAGGGACATGGTATCCACAGCCGCCTCCAGCCCTGGCTGCTGGGTGATCTCTACCGTGTGGTCATTGGCCTGTAAGGACAGTGTGTCAGCAGAACCCAGGGACCACTTCCCTCCCAGGTCCCAAGGGCCACTCACCAGTTGCAGGGAGGCCAGCATGGCGCGACACACCTCGAAGGCAGGCTGGCCGGCCACCAGCTTCGCAAAGGGACACCACTGGTTGAGCTGGCTGAACCTTGAGACCACCTGGTCCCCGTAAGTGTGGATGTCAAAGGGCGCATGCTGCTCCTTCAAGGGGAGGGTACGGTTCTGAGGCAAACCCACAGGCAGCAGGGTGGCTCCAGTACCCCGGCAGGAGCCCACCAGCCTCCCTCACCTGCTCCTGCAGCAGGGGCTGGATGCTGGTCTCCCAGTCCCTGACACGCTGGCTCAGCTCTGTCTCCTGAACGAACTTCTGAGACGTTGTGATGAAGAGTTCCTGCGGATGCCCAGGGGCTACAGCCTTCTGTCTAGGCGCCCCCGACCCCCCAAGCTCCCTGCCCACTCCAACCAGGGCCTACCACGTTCCTTCGGACCAGCTCCTCATAGCTCAGGGACGCTGGCATAGCCTCTACTTCTAGAAGAGACAGCTGTAAGCTGTGGGCCACACCCACCTCTCCCTCCCCTGTCCACAAGAGGGTTCCTCCTGGCCAGCAGCCCACTCCCAGACCTACCCAGGTCTGCAGCTTCCGCTGGCTGTGTCCCCTCAGGCTCTGTGTACTCTTCAGGCTCTAGAAAGTCATCTGCTGGGAGACAGGGTGGCCCCAGCAGGAGGCAGGTCAGTAGGCATGCCTATCCTGAGCTGCCCCACCCCCACCCCCCCACATGCACCTACCTGCTTCCCCCAGTTCCTCCAGGGAGTCCTCCAGGTGGTCCTCTGCAGGCCACAGCCCCTCCTCAGCCCTCGGCAGCCACCGCTGAGCCACCTGTGCAGACTCTGTGAGGCCACTGCCATCTCCCACCCCTGGGGCCACGTGGGGTCTGCCTGGCTGATACTTGCCTCCCTCCTCCGCAGTTTCTGGAGGGTCTCCAGCTGCTCCTTCACGTGTTTCCAGTACAGGACCTCCATGTCTGTACACAAAGGCTTCGTGAGGGGTTCCATGTCCTCCCCAGCCCACCCAGTGCCTTGGGTGTCCCAGGGTGGACGGGAAGCAGGCACAGCATGCCATTATCCCTCAGAGGACATGCAGGGCCCCAGCCTCACCTGCAAAGGATGGACCCTTTCTCCGGGGCCGCCTGCTGTCAGCATGGTCAGCATCTGCAAGGGAACGGGTCATCAGGAGCCAGGCCAAGTCCCCTCCTGCCCCACCTGCGTCGTCCTGCCCTGGCCCTGCCAGCCCCACACACCCACTCACAGGTGGCCAGGTACCACTGGTGGAAGTCCTGCAGCTTGGCAGCACCCTTCCTCTTGCGCTTTTGCCCCGGAGCCTCCTCCACACAAGCGGGGACAGAGTAGGGCCTACCTGGGGGCAAGGAAATGGTGTCTCAGCACAGCTGTGGGCCACAGGGTTGCTCACAGCCCGCACCAGGCTCCCAGTGGGTACAAGGCACTTCCCACCCATTTGCGCACCAGGGGTGGAAGTGTCCCTCCACCCAGGTACCTTTTATTTTGCTTAAGATTTTATTTATTTTTAGAGAGTGGAAGGGAACAATAAAGAGAGGGAGAGAAACATCAATGTGTGGTTGTCTCTTTTGCACCCCCTACTGGGGACCTGGCCTGCAGCCCAGACATGTGCTCTGACTGGGAATTGAACCAGTGACCCTTTGGTTCACAGGCCAGTGCTCAATCCACTGAGCCACACCAGCCAGGGCCCAATTACCTTTCTTTCTTTTTTTTTTTTTTAATATTTTATTTATTTATTTTTATATTTATTTATTTTTAGAGAAAGGGGAAGGAAAGGAGAGAAACATCAATGTGTGGTTGTGTCTCGTATGCCCCCTACTGGGGACCTGGCCTACAACAGGCATGTGCCCTGACTGGGAATTGAACCAGCAACCCTTTGGTTCACAGGCCCATGCTCAATCCATTGAGCTACACCAGCCAGGACCCAATTACCTTTCTTGAAGGGCTTAGAGTCCAGAGAGTTGAAGGGGTCCAGGCTCTGCCAGGGGTCTGGCGTCTCCTAAGCAGAGAAGGCAAGCAGGCTCAGGGAGAGCGGGGACACATACCCTCCCCCAAAAGCCCCACACTCAGTCCAGGATGCCAGGGTGCAGGGCCTCACACAGGCGGGAAGAGGTGGGTGCTGAGGCCTCAGGCACGCCCTCCCTGCCAGTGGGGTTGGGGTCTGGCCCCTACCGCCTCACCTTTGGGCTGGACACAGGCTCCAAGGCCTCTCGCCTCTCCCGGAGCTCAAACCTCCTGGGCTGGGCAGTGCTCTGCAAAGAAACAGCCACAGGGATGCCCCCTCCTCTGCTCTGGGGGCAAATACCCTGCAGAGACTGTCTTTGGGGACAGGAATTTCAAACAGTTCAAGGACTAAAACGTAAACTAAGAAAAACTTCAGGAAAACACACAAACTGGAAAACTAGTGGCCATGGGGAAGAACAAAGAACAGAATAATCTGATAAATGCCCACGCAGCCACCAGTCAGAACTGAGGTGAACACCGCTTCCTTAGGGGGCGGGTCTGCCCTGTGATAGGTAAGATCTCTGGGCTCTAGGGCTGGAGCAGGGAGCCAAGGCCTCCAAGGCGCCGCCTCCTGCCAGCCTGGCCTCAGAAGTCAGCTCCAGAGACCAGCTGTGGCCCAGGGTGGCTACGTGAGCAGAGAGGACTCAGGCCCCTGGAGGCCAGCCCACACGAGGGGCAGCGGCCGCTCTGCTGGGGAGACGGGAAGGGCAGAAGGTGGAAGGGCCGGGGCTGGGAGCACGACCCTGGGGCTGCCTTCCCAGAGTGAGTGTGGCTGCCGCAGACTTGCAGCTGCCCAGGTCTGCCCAGCAGGCAGCTCAGGCTTTGCAGGCCTCGGTGTGGGTCCCACCTGCTGCGGGCTCGCGGGCTCCTGGGGCTCCAGAGGGACCTCAGGGGCCATGGCCTCAGAGAGCTCTGCTGCCCCCTCTGCATCCTCATCCTCACCCCCGCCTCCGGGCATCAGGCCTTCTGGAGAGGTGCCTGGGCAGGGGAGCGAGAGACCCGTCAGCCCAGAGGAGCCCAAAGGCCAGACAGCAGGTGGGGGCTGCCCCTCTGGGCCCAAGAGACTGTCCCCCGTCTGGGCCTCATTCGCAGACCCAGAGAACAGGGCGAGGCGCTTTACGCTCTCCTTGCAGTGCCACTGTGTTTAGTTCATTTTGTTTCTTAGCTACTTTCCTTCTTAAATGCTGCCGTCTGTGTCTGCCCAGAGAGGAGGCTTGGGAATGGGCAGACGGGCAAACAGGGCAGCAGGCCACACAGAGGCAAGGCCTGGCCTGGGCACACGGGGCCAGCTCTGAGGCGTCACTGCTCCCCGCGCCTCCCTGGCAGAGCCCTGTCCCCGCCCCCACCTGCAGGTCCACCAGGATGACTTCTCCTCACCTGGCTCCTGGAACCTGCTGGGCACAGCGACCGGACTCTTGCTCACAGAGACTTCCATGGGCTGCTCCTCAGCGCTCCCAGCCTCTGGGAGAGACGGGGGTTGGACAGGTCAGTCGGAGTCCTCCTGCAGAACGCCCCTCCCAGGGTCTCTTAGGAGCTAGGACTGCAGAGGGGAACAGGGCCCTGGACTCAGCCAGGTGTGGGCCCAGACAGGTGATAGGACCAAGGGACCAGCTCCAGCAGGCTGGTCCAAGGAGCAGTTGACAGAGACTAGAGCTGGTAGGCACAGGGTCTCCAACAAGGAGCCTAGCCCCAAGATCCTTCCTTACCACTGAGCCCTACACCCAGGCCCTCACCCTTCCTTGGCAGCAGGGTCTCCCTGGGGGACAGGCCCTCTGGCTCCAACATGAAGGCTCCTCTGGGGTGAGGGGTGCATGTGTTCATCCTGAAATCCTTCCGGCTGGCCAGGACCTCTCCCTGACAGCTGTGGGGGCAGAAACACAGCCGCTGCAGAGACCCCCTCAGTGGTGGCCCCCCGGCCCGCACCAGGCCCAGACCCGAACCTGTACAGGGGGTTGTTGCTCTTCTCCATCTCGTCCAGGGCTACCAGGGCCATGGGCAGGAGGGGGACGATGACAACCTCCTGCACAGGGGCCAAGAGTGAGTTGAGCCGTGGGTCCCATGGGCTCTAGGTGGGCAACCCATATGCCACACCGTCCAGCACCCTCCTAATTCCACTTGGCCCCACCCACGGGAGGGGGCACTCACAGCGGGGGCCTGCTCGTGCCTCAGGTCCACATTAGCTCGGGTGTCGGGCAGGTCGTCCAGCGACAGGAACTAGGGGGACACAGGGGCTCAGCAGCAGCACCACCTTCACACAGTGGGCAGCACCCTGCGCCCAGAAAACCTCACCTCGTCCTCCACCGGCTGGGCAGCCCTGGAGCCAGCATCCCTGCCCGGCCCGTCTTCCTGCACCAACAGCTGCCTGGCCCGCCTGGGAGAGAACGATGCGTGGGTGTGCGGAGGCTGGAGGCGACGGGGCGCCAGGCTCCTCCTCTGGGACTCACCTTTTGCCTGAGATGAAGTCGAGGGCCTGGTAGACCAGCGAGTAGAGGTACTCAACCTGGAGGGCGGAAGCAGGAGGTGAGGATGCAGGGAGGAGCCCACCCTCAATGCTCCAGGGTCCTCCCCAGGACTTTCCAACCTGGACATCTGAGCACTGAGAAGCCCGCTGCCCCCTCCAAAACCTCAGCACAGGTCCTGCCACTGTGGCCGCCAAAGTGCTTCTCTGGTTGAACAGAATTACTCCCAGAGCTGAGGCCCCTCCCCTGCCCCACACTGGACACAGCAGCAGGAGGCCCTCTGGAGGCCGTGCACCCACCACACACCCTGTGCAGCCCTCACACCAGCTTGCGCACCGCCCGCACAGCCCCACCCAGCAGCCCTCGCTGGCTCCTTCTCCTCCCAGACCTCTCCTCACTTCCAGGAGCCTCTGGCCCCCAGCACCCCTCCAGCCACAACCCAGGGGGCCCCACCAGCAAGGCATGCGCACGTGCTGCCTCTGGGCTGTTTCCCCTGGGCGACAGCACCTGAGAGCACACACAGCCCCTCTGCTCAGCCTGCCTTTTCTCTCTCACACTGGGCACAGGGTAAGCAAGAGAGATGGTGGGACCGTGCTTCATCTCAATCTGCCTGAACTGGGTGCCACTGCTACTCTCAGTTTGTAAGAGAATAAACTCAGGACACACTCTCCGTCCCGGAGCACACCTCCCTTCCCCTCCTCTTCCGCCACAGGCCTGCGCCTCCTCCCAAAAGAGTTAGAATCCCCAGGAGACTTACAACCAGGGGAACAATGGGCAGCGGAGCTCACCCCACTCAGCCCCTGAACACCCCAACGGTCTCCAAGGCCCCCCTTCTCTGACTTCCCAGTAAGCTGACAGCAGCCACGCCTCAGCTCACTCCTTTAACTGTGACTTCTAGTTCTCAGTGAGCCAAAGCAGCCTGCCTAGGTTGCCACTCCTGCCGTCCTCAGCCCTTCCTTGTTCTACTGTTCCCAGCTTTAACGAATGAAAGAGCGAATAAGCTCAGACTCAAAAATGCAGTAGGCCGGGGCGGCGCGGGGCCCAGGACAGGCACCCAGGGTCTACAAACCTACAGCTGTACTATCTAACAGAGCAGTCACTAGCCACATGTGACCATAGCAATTTAAATTAATTAAAAGTTAATAAAACTTGTTCTGGCTGGTGTGGCTCAGTGGATTGAGCGCCAGCCTGTGAACCAAAGGGTCGCTAGTTCGATTCCCAGTCAGGGCACGTTCCTGAGTTGCAAGCCAGGTCCCCAGTAGGGCGTATGTGAGAGGCAACCACACATTGATGCTTCTCTCCTTTCTCCCTGCTTCCCTTCTCTCTAAAAATAAATAAATAAATCTTTATAAAAGTTTAATAAAATTCAAAATTCTTTAGCCACACTAGTCACAATTCAAGGGCTCTGCAGCCAGGTGCAGCCAGCAGCTCCCCTATCTGGCAGCAGGGATCCAGGCCATGCCCAGCACTCAGAGAGCCCAGCTGGCTGATGATCCAGGGCCTGGGGGCCCCACCTCTTCACTCCAGAAAACATCCTGCCATGCCTGCCTCATCACACATCTGCCCATCTTCCTGCCTGGCAGTTCACCTCGGGTTTGTGCTTTCAAAGTCAGCTGCCGACATTCCTTCTTATGACAGACACAGGATATAGGAACTCGATTTAATGGGATTATCTAGGACAAAAATCAATAAAATCTGAGACTATCTTAACAGCCCAAGGTGCCCAGAGGCTCATCCACTGCGCCCTGCACCTGCTCAGCTGCGATGCCATCACTGTCCCTTCTCTGTCAGCTTTGGACCAGCACCAAACTCTGTGCCCAACTTCTCTGCATCGGGACTCAGGTCTCCCTGCAGCTCCTGCTTCCCCAGCTGCCCTCCACGGTGTGGCTCCGTGGTTTTCAACCCTGCTGTCACTGAGGGTGTTTTACGAAATCCTGAGGCCTGCACCCCCTCCTCGGAGCACACTGGCACCTTTCCCGCACCCCCACCCCCGCATGTCCCCTTTACCCTCCTCTCTCCTGAGCTCCAAGGGCCCCTTCTTTTGCGTGATTGGTTTCCTGAGCCCATTTCTTCTACAGTTCACTTCTACCTCTGTGACCTTCTAGACAAACTTTCTTAGTTAAAAGAGAAATATGGATGGCAACACCACCCTCACCCCAGTTCTGACCTCATCAGTCCAGGTAAGGGCCAGCCCTTGGGAGCCGTCTGGATTCCAGCCTGGGCTCGGAGCCCCGGCTTCAACGGCTGCCCAGGGCCTTTCCTCCCTTCCCCACATGCTGCCTGAAGAGGAGTCCCCGCCAACTGAGCACTTTCTCATGCCTCCGGGTTGCCTGGCCAGTGGCCTGGCCTCATCTCCCAGGGACCTCCTAACTGCAGATCAGCTGATACTTGGAAATATGTAGCACATGTGTCCGCCTCACTGGGCTGAGCATTTTTGGTCCTGGGAACCCTCCCTGCTCTGACTCCCTGCCGAGACACGGTCTCCATCTCCTCTCTCCAAAGTCTCCTCTTGCGAGTGCCCCCCCACACCCCCAACACTGGTTTCCCTGCAGTGCTCCCTCCCTCCTGCGTGTCCTCTTGCTCTACAGCAGGCTCTCAAGCTGGGACCAGGCACTGTGGGTTGGGTAACTCTTTGCAGTGTGGGGCTCTCCTGCACGTTGACGGGTGAATAGAAGCAGGCCCTGCAATTTTAAATACAAGCTTTTTGTTCAGAGTTAAAAGGTGGCGAGGAATGCAGGAAGGAGACGGGAGGAGGTGACAAGGCATGTCAGAGACAGGGTGAGCCTGCCACCTGCTCCAGGAGCTCAGAGGACCTGGGTCCTGCTCAACACTGAAACTCCCAGACCAGGGTCAGGGACACCCACCTTCTTACTGTAGACACAGGCAGAGCCCTGGATCAGCAGTGCGGCCTCCACGAAGTTCATTGTGGTTTTGCCCTCATCAAAGGAAATGCAGATCTGGTCCAGCTGCAAGACACAGTCAGCTCAGTGGGAAGCCCGAGCATGTGTGCCTCTCCCCAGGGCCGCCCACCCACCAGCCGCCTCCTCCCAGCACTGCGCGTCCCCAACAAGCAGCCCTTGGACGGACAGCTCTGGCTCTGCCTGGGGCTCGCCGCTCACCTGTTGTTCTGGGAGGTTTTTGTGCTGCCCCCACGCCCTGTAAACCTCGGAGCCTGGTATTTGGAAGAGGGAGACCCCAAGTATGCCAGCCACAAATAGCCCGCACTGCACGCTGGCTCCCTGCTGTAAGTAGGACTCAGAGGGGCCAGCAGGAAGGCCCCACACTCTGAGAGAGGAGGGGGGACGACCTCCAAGGCAGGGAAGACAGAAACAAAATGCCAGGGTCTCCGTGCTTTGAACAGAGAACTCAGGAAACACTTTCGAGTGAGCCCTCCCCCTCCGTGTGACCCGAGCCCCAGCTCCTAACGCCTCTTCAGTGTCAGTGTCCCGACCCAAGGCCAATGGTTCCCAAAGTGGTGCAGACAGACCAGCCCCCTTCCCGAGGCAGCAGGGTGCGTCTGCAGCTGCCACCCAGGCGTCTCTGAGACACCCACGCCTTCCCCAGACGTCTGATCTCCACCCTCCCCTCAGGACCTTCCCCGTAGCCTGGCCCTCAACCAACAGCGCCTGGAAGCCCTTACGTGTTTGTCAAGCTCTCTGCCTGGAGCCCCACCCCGATGGGTCCAGTACCACTTCTGCAGTCTCACCCAGGGTAATTCCAGCCTGTAGCTCCGCACCTGACACTGGTGCCCATGAATGTTTGATGAGCAAGCAATGACATCAGAGCTAAGCCTAAAGGCGAACCGGTGTCTTCTGTGGTCCACTTTCCCAGATGAATGGACTGGCTTTTCAGGAAGAGCAACCACCACTACAAAGGCAGTCTGCTGACAGGATTCAGCTATTTAGGAAAATGAGTGTCATGCAAACATGTCCAAAGTGAAGGTTGGCTGGGGAAGGTATTCGGCCCCAGGGTATCAGCAAGAGGGAGCAGTCTGGGTGGATTCCACCAGGGGGCGATCTCTACTGATTCCTGAAGGACTGGGAGCTAGTGGGTCAGGTGGGGAGTAGGGAGGGAGGGGAGACAGGAGCATGAAAGCCAGAAAGTCCAAGCAAATGGACATATGCCTGAGAGAAGGAAGCACGCAGAGGGAGGGGTGGCCCTTCTCTTCAGTGATACTCTCGTCTCAGCTGATCCCCTAACCCCAGGACCTCACACTCCATTCTCCTTCTAATGACTCCCAAATGCATGCTTCCAGGCTGGACCTGCCATCAATGCTAGACCTGTATGTCCAGCTGCCTTCCTCAAGTACCATTGGGATGGCTTACCTGAAATTCACACTGAACCAGGTCCCCCTGAACTCTAGAGGTCCCCTCCCCACACCACAGCCCAGAAGCTGGGGTCTTAGTTGCCCCCCCGCTCTCCCCTCCCCCATTCAGCCCTGCCCAGCTCCCTGCCGGCCCTGACCTGTCTGCTCCTGTCAGGGAAGACCACCATTTCTCCAGCCCCTTCCCTTCCCTCCAGTCCACTCTTCACACGGCAGCCAGCGCTTGTCTTCAGATAGAAGCAGAACTTCATCACAGTACTCAACCCTAATGGCTTCTGTCACTCTAGGAAAAAACCCAAAACCCTAAGCGGAGCTTTCCACACTGAGCAGCCTCCCTCTCCTCGGCCCGCGGCCCGCTGCCCCCTGTGTGCTTCACAGCAGCCACCTGGCCCCGTCCCGGCCCTCTGTGGACCGGCGCTGCCCCGCCTCAGAACCCTGGACTCTCTCTGAACCCGGGTCACCCTGCAGCTCGCCGTGACTACGCAGCTCCTCTCACCCCACACAGAGTGCGGTGCCCCAGCCAAACTCCTCAGAGAGCCCCCCGCCTCCTCCCAAACCCCTCGTCAGTCTGGCTGCACAAACACACACTCAGTGGGGGAGGGGGCCTCCACTCTGCCACCCACTAGCTAGGACTCCGTGCGTGCCACCTAACCCCTCTGCAGAACTAACACCTGTACCAGCGGGCCTTCCGTGAGGACCACGGGAGTTGCCATGTACACAGCACACAAAACAGGGCTTAGCAAGAGCCCGTATCAAACGCATGATATTTATTACAGCCCCAGGGTTTACTGCCTTGGTATCAATGCATCTCCCACAGAGTGAAGCCAGCACTGCTGTCTGCTTGCCACTGCTCTCCAAAGGTTTAACAGGTTTTCTGCAAACAGTAGACACTCAACGATGAGTAAATCAACGGATGAAAGAAGATAGCAATAGGGTAAGATCTGTTTTTTGAAAAAGAACATTCTGGTAGCTGTATGGAAAATAAAAGAAGACAGACAAAACCTGAGTCAGAACCTGGGGGATGAGGTGAGCAGAGAAGGTTTGGAAGAGCAGACACAGGAAGCAGGAAGTAGATCCACCGGGCACCCAAGTTCCCTGCTTGGGACCTGGGCCCACAGCAGCCAGCCCAGCACAGCCCTCGGCATTTTCTCAGCTGAGTGTGTCCAGACAGAGGTCCGTCATCATGTCAAGTGTTCACCTAACAAACATTTGTTCTGCACCTACCAAGGGCCGGACATTGTGTTAAGCAAAAGGAAGAGAGCATAAATATGGCCCCTGCCCTTGAAGAATTACATTCTAGGGTGAAAACAGACCCTAAATACCTTAACAGCTTGTGATAAACATTCTCAAGTACATAACATACTATGACAGAGAGAACTCCTTTAGACAGAACAGTCAGCTCACACCGAAACTGACATAAAGGATAAGCAGTCGTGATGCCATAAGAACAACTGGGTGCGGACTGTGCCCCAGGGGAGCAGGAGACATACTCTCAGCCAAGAATGAGCTCGGGTCTTGTAGGCTGACTGGCTCCAAAAAACAGGTGAAGAGCCCCAGTGAAGGCTGAAACAGGAAGCAGGACCGGATTCAGAGCACGAAGCTTGGATTTTATTCTGAAAGCAATGGAAAGCCTCGGAGGGGTTCTAGGCAGGGCAGCGCTGCAGCCTGGGGTGAATTTGTAAGAGTCAAATGGATGGAGCAGGAATTGGATGGGGCCAAACACAGCGGCAGAGAGCCCAGGAAGGAAGGTTTTACATGAGTCTGAGTCAGATGGTGGCCTGGACCACAGGCAAGGGGGAACACATGGATTGGAGTGAATTCATAGGTGGATTAGCTGTGGGGTCTCACTAGAACAGCTCTGAGCATCCACCTTTGGTTGAATAATGGTGCTTTTTACCAACATCAAGAAGACCGGGATTTGCACAGGAAAATAAAGAGCTGCATGTTAAATATATGAAATCCAAGATGCCTTGTGACATCTAAGTAGAATGTGAAGTAAGCAGCTGGCTAGACAAAACAGTCAGAGGAAATATGCAGGATGGAGACATAAGCCTGAGACCTGGCCTCGTACAAGTGACGTCTGCAATCTTGGAAACAGATGAGATCATTGAGGGGACATCAGTAAGGAGGTGGCCCAGGGCCCACCCGAGGACCTGGACACTGCAAGGTTGCATAGGAAAGAAAAAGTAGGCAATGAGATCAGACAAAAATGAGAACCCAAGACCTGTTTCAAAGAGGAGGGAGTGGTCGGCTGTGGCCACGTTAGGGTTACAGTGTCATCCCGATACACCAAGGTTGCAGGTTTGCTCCCCAGTCAGGGCACATACTGGAATCAACAAATGAACGCATGAATAAATGAAACAACTCTGTGTTTCTCTGTCGCCCCCTCCCTACAATCCATCAGCCAATCAATCAATGAAAAAGGAGGGAGTGGTCAACCCGAAAATGCTGCTGAGTTGAATTAGAGGACACTTTCAGTGTCCCCGGACAGGATGGAGATCATTACGGATCAGGACGAGAGCAGGCCTAGGCTTAAGACTCAAAGTGAAGTGCAGAAACAGAGAGGACAGCTCTTCACTATTTTGCACACTTTAAACTAATATATATTGCATGCCAGTTATAGTTAGACTTAAGTAAAAGAAAGCCCTACATCATCATCCAGCTCTCTCAAACACCCAAACGTGCACATAAATTCTATCCTATTACATTAGAGAAAACGTTGGTCATCACCTACTAAGACGATTTCAAGGCTCGCTAATGGGTGGCGCACGACCTGTAATGACAGCTCCAGGCTACTTGAACAAGGAAGGGATGGTGCGGGGAGGCAGTGACGGTGCTGGGAGCCTCAGGACGAGCGCGGCCAGAGCGCCGATGCACAGCCCTAGAGGCAGCGGGACGCCCAGCAGCCCAGGCCCGCTGCCCCGCCCGCCAGCCCCGCGCCACTGCCCCGGGCCGCCCTCACCTCCTCCAAATACTCGCCCAGCTGGGCCGCCACGTCCACCTCCCAGTTCTTGGTGAGGTCGCGGATGGGCTGCAGGAGGTGGGCGAAGCGCGCCTCCACGTCCTCCATGTCCGGGAGGGGCCAGGGCGGCCCGAGGACCGCCGAGCCGGCTTCGAGGGGGGCCAGTGTCTTCAGCCCGCCACTAGCTCTGGCGCCATTTTGCTGTTCCCGCCCAGGAAAGTACGCAGCGCGCGGCGCCGCGCGCACACCTATGACGTCCGCGGCTGAATTAAACCCGGGCGCAGCGCGGCCGGCGCGCCGGGGGCGGGGCAGGCGTGGGGGCGGGGCGAGTGCCGGCGGAGGCGGGCCCAGGTGGGCGTGGCTTTCCGTTGCGCCGGCGGGGCGTGGCCGGGGGGGGCGGCCAGCCGGCTCTCGTCCAGCGGGCCGCGTAGCGGACATGGCGGGCTCCCGGCTCCCGCGGCAGCTCTTCCTCCAGGGCGTGGCTGCCGTCTTCTTGTTCGCCTTCGCTTCCCTCTACACACAGATCCCGGGTGAGGGCGCCGAGCGCGGACCCCCCAACCCGCGCCCGTGCCCCCTGATCTCCCCAGTGGCACTCCTCCGTCCTGGGGCGGGAGTGAGGTCCAGGCCTTGATGCGTGGGGCGGGGGCTGCGGTTCGTGTCCTGCGGACTGCAGGGTTTGGGGGGTAGGAGGGTTGGCAACGGTCCGTTTCTCAGAGGGTTCGGGCTCTGACCTGGCGAGGGACAGAGCCAGAGGCACGTGGGCCCATACCTGGTGGGGCAGGTAGCAGACTTGGCTGTGCCTAGCGGGAAATCCTGGGCTGAGGAGTCTGGGGTGGGGTAGGGGCTGACCTGGGATCAGGGGCGGTCCTCAGGTGCTGACTTCTTGGGGTTAGAGTCTCCACGTCCTCACCTAGGTTGAGAGGGAAGGGCTGCAGGTCTTGACCTGAGGAGGCAGATGTGCAGGCTAGGACTGGTGTGGGGAGTCGGGCCTCCCAGGGCAGTGTCCAGGACGTGGCCCTGACGTGTCCTTCCACAGGCCTGTATGGCACCGAGGGCATCCTGCCTGCCCGGAGGACACTGCGGCCTCAGGGCAAGGGGCCCTGGCAGCAGCTGTGGGAGACCCCAACGCTGCTGTGGGAGGCGCCTAGACTCGGGCTGGACACAGCACAGGGCCTGGAGCTGCTGAGCCTGCTGGGCACCCTGCTGGCCCTGGGCGCCCTGCTGCTGCCCCAGCTGCGCCACCTCCTCATCTACCTGCTGCTCTGGGCTGCTTACCTGTCTGCCTGCCAGGCAAGTGGGGGCTGCCTGCTGTCCCCACACCACCGCAAACCTTGCCACCAGCTCACTGCAGCCCCATCCGCCCTCCACCCCGCCTCTGCCTGGCCATCCCAGACTCACACACCCTGCTCCCTGACAACCCCTCTGTCTGCAGGTGGGCCAGGTGTTCCTTTATTTCCAGTGGTGAGTGACTTCTGGGTGTGGGGCTTCGGGAGGCTGGGGGTGGATCAGGATGTGTTTACCTTTCCTGGGAGGACCCTCTGGGGGAGCAGCCTTGATGGGGAGGAGGCTCTTTGTGCTCTTCCTTCTCCCCTTAGGGATTCCCTGCTGCTGGAGACTGGCTTCCTGGCTGTGCTGGTGGCCCCCCTGTGGCAGCCCCCCAACCATAAGCAGCCCACCGAGGGTGGGCTGGCAGGGGCCTTGCCCCACGAAGCCCTCCCTTTCTGGCTCGTGCGCTGGCTGCTGTTTCGCCTCATGTTCGCCTCGGGTGTGGTCAAGCTGACCAGCCGTTGCCCCGCGTGGTGGGGGCTCACTGGTGAGGGCCCCAGCCTGCCCAAGGGGCAATCCTGGGGGCTCTGCCCAGCCCTGACCACCCACCGTCACCTGCAGCCCTCACCTATCACTACGAGACGCAATGCCTGCCCACGCCTGCCGCCTGGTTTGCCCACCACCTGCCCGTTTGGCTACACAAGCTCAGCGTGGTGGCCACCTTCCTCATCGAGATCGCTGTCCCCCCTCTGTTCTTCGCCCCTGCCCGCCGCCTGCGCCTGGCTGCCTTTTACTCCCAGGTGAGTGGGGCATCAGCCAACAGGAGACAGGCAGAATGTGGCCTTCTTCCACAGTGCCCAGTGGTCCCATTGGGGACAGGTTAGCTGCTGCCGGCAGTCCGGAGGCCTTGCAGTCAGGGGGCCTAGTTAGCTTAAGGTGTGAAGGTGTGCCTCTGGGGCAGGGCACAGTCCTGCTGGAGGGTGTCAGGCTCTGGTCAGCAGGGGCATGAGGTGTGCTGAGCTCGGCTTCTCTCAAGGTGGTGTTGGGGAGCCATGGGAAGTATGAGCAGAAGGTAGAGGGGTGGGGACAGGACAGAGACCTAGAGATGCTGAAGAAGGGGTGGGATGCCTGTAAGAAAGACCTAGGCGTGGGGGAGAATCTGAAGGGCCAGGTGGGGGGTGCGGGCCTGAGCTCTGAGCACAGACACTCGCCCAGGTCTTGCTGCAAGTCCTGATCATCATCACCGGCAACTATAACTTCTTCAACCTGCTCACTCTGGTGCTCACCACTGCCCTCCTGGATGACCAGCACCTGGCTGCCAGGTCCGGCAACGGCCGTCGCAAAAAGATACCTGCTTGTGAGTGTCCTCCTGTCTGGACAGCCAGCCATTCTCACCCGATCGGCCAGCAGGGCGTCTGTTTCCTTCCCCCAGCAGCCCCCACTGGCCTCTTCTCTAGCTCCCCAGCCCCCTGCCTGCCCCCCTCCAGCCCCGTTCCCAGCTGACCATGACTATCTTGCCCTGAAGCCCGGCCCAAGGCCCTGCTGGCCCTGCTGCTGGAACTGACCATCTATGGGCTGCTGGCCTATGGCACCGTGCACTACTTTGGCCTGGAGGTCGACTGGGAGCACCACATCATCCGCTCCAGAACCAGTGAGTGCCATCTGGGTGCCAGGGTGCAGAGGCGGGACTGGACCGCCCCTCCTCACGCCCCTTCCTTGCACAGTCTTTACCTTCCACCAGTTCTCCCAGTGGCTGAAGATGGTGACCCTGCCCACCATGTGGCTGGGGGGTGCCTCCCTCGCCTGGGAACTGCTGGCTGCCCTCTGGAGGTATATGCAGGGTTGGGGTGGGGGTGCTGGGTTGCTGTGCAGAGCAGGGCTGAGCGTACTTGGCTCCCCACCCCTCAGGTGGACCCAGGTGCAAGGGTGGCTGCGGAAGCTCTGGGCTGCAGTCCAGCTATCCATCTTTGGCTCTGTCACCGTGGCCATGTTCCTGATCAGCCTGGTGGGTAGCGTTTCACAGGGGACCGGGAAAGGGGTTTGGTAGGGGCTGGAGGAGCACACTGAGCCTCTGCCCTCTTGCCTCCAGGTGCCATACTCCTATGTAGAACCCTCCACCCACGGGCGCCTCTGGACTGGGGCCCACCGCCTGTTTGGTGCCGTGGAGCACCTGCAGCTGGCCAACTCCTACGGCCTCTTCCGACGGATGACTGGTCTGGGTGGGCGGCCTGAGGTGGTGCTGGAGGGCAGCTACGATGGGCACCACTGGACGGTGAGGACTCCAGGGGCCCTGCCTGGGGCACCTGGCAGGCTCCATGGATGGGGGACCCACTGGAGTGGGGTTAGGAGGAGGGAGGGGGGAAACCCGGGTCCAGCTGCCCTTATGAACCAGATCGGCTCTGATGCAGGAGATTGAGTTCATGTACAAGCCTGGGAATGTGAGCTGGCCACCCCCAGTTGTGACACCCCACCAGCCACGCCTTGACTGGCAGATGTGGTTCGCCGCTCTGGGCCCACACACGCACAGCCCATGGTTCACAAGCTTGGTGCTCTGCCTGTTGCAGGGCAAGGAACCAGGTGAAGCCCGCACAGGGGGCGGGGCTTTTGGGTTGGGGGCTTATGGGCAGGACTGAGGGAGCCGCCAGCTAAGTCCCTCCCCCCCCCCCCCCCCCCCCCCCCCCCCCCCCCCCCCCCCCCCCCCCCCCCCCCCCCCCCCCGCAGTGATCCGCCTCATCCAGCAGGACATGGCCAGGTATCCCTTCCACAAGCAGCCGCCCACCTACGTGCGGGCCCAGCGCTACAAGTACTGGTTCTCACAGCCTGGGGAGCAGGGGTAAGGCTGGGGTGCCCTTGGGGCTGGGGGCTGGGGGCTGGGACCTCAGTGCCTCCTAAACCGCAGTGTCCTATGCAGCCGGTGGTGGCGACGCCAGTGGGTGGAGGAATTCTTCCCACCTGTGTCCTTGGGGGACCCGACGCTGGACACGCTGCTCAGGCAGTTCGGCCTCCAGGTGCGAAGGCACTAGCCCGGCTGGAGAGGTGGCAGGGTTGACCCCCACCCACAGGGAGACCCCACTGACCCCCCTCAATCCTGCCTCACAGGACAAGAGCCCACCCCGGTCCCGCAGCTCTAGCAGCTCCCTCGCCCAGGCCCTCCTCTGGGTGCGGAAACAGCTGTCTCCTCTGGATGCCCCTACTCTGCTCTGGGGACTCATCCTCACCGTGGGGGCCATTAGGGCCATGCAGGCCCTGCTGGGGCCCCATCCCTGCCGGTCCTCCCCTCCACCCAGGGAGGAGAAGCACAGGCCAGCCCCCAAGAAGGACCTGGGAGCTGCCACCGAGCAGGTTGCTGCAGCCCCCAACCACAGCAACAGCAGCTCCCAGACCACCCGGCGGAAAAAGTAGCCGCATTCTGTCGGCCGCATGTCCAGAGAGGGTGGGGGTCCCTGGCACACCTCCAGCCTTCTGAAGCAGCACGCAGCCCAGCCACCGGCCTGAGCCAGCTGTCTGGGCAGATGCAGGCTGGGGTGGTGCCCTCAGGGGCAGGCTCTGTCTGCCCTGCTGCTTCCAGGGCCCACTTGTCCCCCATGCCAACCACGTCCCTCCCCGGAGCACCCTCTGGCCTGGACAGCGGCCCAAGAGGTGGGTGTGTGACCAGCTCAAGGCCCTTCCTAGGACGTTGTCATCAAGACTGGGTGTCCAGGTCTGTAGGGGCCCGAATCTGATGCCGTTTCCCTGGCACCTGCCCGAGAAAGGACAGACAGCCCTGGCACACCATCTCCACACCAGCCCGTCCCATCATTCAGTTCATGAGCCAATAAAGGCTTCTTTGTGCCTGACATGGGCCTGACGTTTCTTCCCACTGGGGACCCTGAGGACGGTGTCTCTAGCAGTGGACACAGCCCAGGTGTTGTCCCCTGTCACTGACCTGGCTTCTTGGGTGCCTCTGCTCTCCAGTCCTCAGTGTTCCCCTCTATGAAGTGGGCATGAGGGCCTGGCCCTGCCGGAGCCCCTGAGCCTCAGCCCGGCACAACTTGGCTGGCTTGTCAAGTCTACACATCAAGGCTTCCAGGCCAGTCCCAGAACCTGGGACCTGGAACCATTGGAGGGCCAGAGAAGTCACCAGTACCCAGCCCCTGCTGTCTTTCCTGCTCTAGCCTCCTCACCTCGGGGAAGAACAGAAGACCCGGAGCACTGGACATTGCTTGGGCCGGGAGTGAAGGAGAGCTGGGGAGGTGGATGAGAGCAGCACGGGGGGCCGGCCAGGGGAGCATGAGCACCGCTCAGCGAGGGAAGACCTAAGAGGCCACCCGAGGAGCCAGGGAGGGTGTGGGTGAGGACAGGGAGGGAGAGGAGCCAGGGCCCTGAATCCAGGCAGGAGAGGGCACTGTCCAGGCTTCCTCTTGGGGTCAGTCAGGCCGCTGACCTCAGTGGGCACTTAGCTCAGCCTTCCCTCTGCCCCCCCGTGCTCGCCCACAGAGCCCGGGGCAGCTCTCCATGCAGCTCACCGTCACTGACCCCCTCTGACCAATCCCAGGCAGACGGAGCTACGTGTCCGGCCTGTGCCCACGTCCACGCGTGAGTCAAGTGGACCTGTGACCTGAGCTTGCGGGCAGCTTCGAAGTGCTCTGAGAGCTGGAGTACGTGATCTGTAAGTTGAGTTTTGGTTTAGGACAATACACCCAAAATTCAAAATTTTTGGTTTTTTCTTAGGCTTCTACAGTCAGTTGATGGATTTCTCTTTTGAGGTGTTTTGTTTTCTATAACAGCTCTCTTGAGATGTGATTCGCACGCTGCATAACTCACTCACTCAAAGTGCACAATTCAGCAGCTTTCCGTAGATCCACAGAGCGGTGCGTCTGCCACCGCGGTCAGGTGTAAAGCCTTTGTCACCTCAGAAGGAGCCCCGCTCACCTTAGCCGGCATCTCCCAACCCTGCCGCACCACGCCCTTGGCAGCCGCTACTGTGCCTTCACACTCTGTGCCAATAGGGCTGTGCGGTTTATGCTCTTGTATCTGGCTTCCTTCACGAAGCACGATGTTTTTAAGGCACGTTCACGTCGCCCCACTTGTCGGAACTTCACTCCTTTTCATGGCTGGTAACATTGCACTGCGCACCCCGCCTGGTTTATGCATTTATGCCCCGGGGGCCTCTGAGTATTCCTGGCTTTCGGCTGTTGTGGAAACCGTCCGGTGTGCAGTTTGGGTCGATGCCTAGGAGTGGAATTACGGGACCTCGCAGCAACTCTGGGTTGATTTTTTGAGGAATCACTGAACAGTTCTGCACACAGGGGTCCCCTTTCACATTTCCTCAGGCAGTGTCCTGGGGTTCCGCTTTCCCCACATCCGCACCACACCGACTTTCCCTTTGTTTGTGGCAGCCGTCCTACCGGGCAAGAAACGGCGTCTCGTGGTGGTTTTGATTTGCATTTGCCCAATGACTAATGCTGTTCAGCATCTTCTCACGTGCTTGCTGGCCACTTGTGTATCTTTGAAGAAATGTCTGTTCAAGTCCCCTGCCCATTCTTAATTGGTTCTTTGTTTTTTTGTTGTTGAGTTGTAGTTTTTTATATATTCTGGATGTCAATCCTACATCAGTCCTGGCTGGTGAGGCTCAGTGGGTTGAGCACCAGCCTGCAGACCAAGGAGTCGCCGGTTCAATTCCCAGTCAGGGCACAGGGCTGGGTTGCGGGCCAGGTCCCCAGTAGGGGGCGCTTGAGAGGCAACCACACATTGATGTTTCCCTCCCTCTCTTTCTCCCTCCCTTCTCTGCTGTCTAAAAAGAAATAAAATATTTAAAATAAAATAAATTTTAAATGCCTAAAATATACTGCTTTACAAATTTAATTTTACCTTATATTTTTAAATGTCCAGTTATCTCACCTAACACAATCTTTTCAAGCCTCGAAAAGACGTAAATGCATAAACATACTAATGTGGTGAGCCGACAACCCTCTTGCATGTCCCTGTGCCATGAATAAACTAAGACCAACCACAAGCAAAACCTTGCCACAGCAGGGCCTGGTGAGGTCACACTGTCTGAACACCGCACTGCATCCAGCCAGCTCCCTGGTTCAAATTCAGTGGCCAGTGCAGTAGTCAGGTTAGAACACAGGCCCGGAGCTGCTGGGGGGCACCAAGTGTCCCCCTTCTTCGTTTCCAAGAGGAAAGGGAAAAGGAGGTGCCGCCCTGCCACCCACCCAGACTCCTGAGAAGATGGGTCCCCATCCGCAGGAGTTTAGATACTGAGGGATCTGGCATGGTACACACCCCTTGGGGTGCCCAGGACCCTGATGAATCCATCTTTCTGATTTATACTCCCTCACCCTCTACCCCCCGAAAATTCACTAACACGAGGTGGCCATTCCACACCCCACACAAAAGCCCTCACTGACCCCGATGGGGGGAGATACCCGGATCACCTCCAGGTCTGGCTGAGCACCCACCCCTTTGAGCTCAGCAGAATCCGTCTCAAATTTCTGTATTTCACATGTTGAACTGTGAAGTTAGCCACAAGGAAAGAAACCGAAAATTGATGAGTGTCTGAAAGACAAGAGGGAAAAATAAGAGGCCACGCTTGTTTCTGCAACAGCCACCGGCTGGGCACCCTCCATGCGCACCGGGCGGGGGTGTCTGAGCCGGGCCTGTGAGCGCAGGTGCCACTGGACTTGGTCCTTGCGTTCGGCGGTCTCCCGGAGCCGGTTCTGCGGCCCTCGCCAGCCTCGCAGCCCCGTACCCGCAGCCCCTCCCGGAGGAAGCCAGCGCTGGGGGCACACCGCCCCACCCGCCCCGCCCGCTCGGCCACTGGCGGACGTGCTCAGAACAGCCACGTGGCCGGCCGCCTCCGGCTCGGCTCCAGTGAAGCGCTGCTGCGTGTCCCGGAGGAAGCCCTGCTTCCCTGGGAACCACATTCCACGAGGCAGCCTCACGCCGAGTCACCGCGTCACCGGAACAGGCAGCACCAGTTTCGCCCGGGGGCGCCAGGGCAGGAGTGAGCCGCACTCACCTGACGGCTCCCCCACGCTGTACTGCGGCTGACACTCTGTTTGCAGCATCCTGACACAAGGGTGCTGTCGCCAAGCTGGCACCGTGGCCATCTTCAGCTGGTCAGCCACCATTCATCAGGCCGTTGCCCTGGGGCTCACAGGTCGTTCCCTGGAAAGAAGGAGGTTGGACAGAGGCAGTGGTTACACAGGCAGCCTGGGCGGTGGGCATCCCTTGCATCAGTGGACAGTGATGCTGAAGGAAGCGCAGGGGACAGGGACAGCAGGTCCAAATACATGCAAAGGGGTGTTAATGTCAAACCACACTGGCTGACTGCTCCCCGTGGGAGGGGTGCACACTGTGGACTCTGGGGTGGCCATGCTGGGGAACCCCCAGCTTGGGTGACAATGCCCACATGGCCTCCTCTGCCCTCATGGAGCTACTTGACCGAGGTCAGGGCCCTGCAGGAAGTTCACTGGTGCCTGTGGACTCGGTCCTCTAGCCCAGGACCCCTTCACAGTCCTAAAAACCGTGGAGGACTGAGAAAATCGTCATGGTTTGATTTAAACATAAAAATAAATTCATACCATGCCTCAATAATAACAAATATTTGAATGAAAATGAACTGCATTTCCCAAAACACTGTGAGAAGGGTGGCATAGGTTTGCACTTTTGCAATGTAATATTTAACAACTGACTTCTCATATCTGCACCTGGTCGATCTGTTTCAATGTCTTTTTGGCCGAAACATGAAGAAAATCTGGCCTCACACAGACACATTGCTGGAAAAGGGGAAGAGCATTTTGGCAGCCTTAGATCATGGTAGCTATTCTCCTACCACATCGAGGCTCTAAGTAGTGGTTTCCTAGGGACTCACTGCAATTTGGGACTTGAAACCATACCAGTGAGCCTTTTTTTAAAAGATTTTTTTAAATTTATTTTTAGACAGAGGGGGAGGGAGGAAGGAAGAGAGGAAGAGAAACATCTGTGTGGTTGCTTCTCCCGCGCCCCACACTGGGGACCTGGCCTGCAACCCAGCCATGTGCCCTGACTGGGAATCGAACCGGTGAGCCTTTGGTTCGCAGGCCAGCGTGCAGTCCACTGAGCCACACCAGCCAGGGCTACCAATGAGCTTTTGGTTCTCATGCAAATCCACTGGTACATCTTGCATGATTTTGGAGCATCATATATTGGTCAATTGAAAAATATTAGTTCTTGAATTATGCAGATCTTTCACATGTCGACCTGTCCCATTGTACAGCCTTAAAAAAAATCACATTCATTAATATAATCAAAGGTTCACTGATCTCATCAAAAATCCTTTAAGTACAAGGAAGCTGTCAAATTCACAGTAGTAGACACAGCTGCTGGTCTCAGTCTATGGAGAGTAACACCATCAGCCAGAAATGCCTGGGTGGCACTCAGCTGGGCCAAAGTGAGGTCCCCCAGCTTCTTCCCTTCCCAATCAGAGTTACTGCCGAAGGGGTCCTTTGGTTGTCAGGCTTGAGAGGGGCCCTTCATCAATAACTTTGGGGAAAAAAGAGTTTGTTACTTCCAGGCCCGGAGGTAAACAAGGCATGCCAGGGGACGCACAGCGAGGTCAGAGAGAGTCCAGGGGACCGGGTGCTCCTTTTATGGGTGTTGAGGTAGGTCCTAGGGTTTTGTGGGCTCTCCCTCGGGTGAATTTAAAGCACAAGACGGATATTGAGATTGCAGGAAAAGAGAAAAAAGACAAGTAGCTGAGATGGTCAGTTATAACAATCAAACAACATCTCTTACAACAAAGGAGCCCGGGTGGAGGCGAGCAGGCCCTGCTTTTTCCCTAGTCCTGTGGCTGTACTGTGTGTTCATTCCAGAGCCTCCTTGGAAGTCCTGCCTCTTTGACATGGAGGCTGCTGGTAAATCAGGCACTTGTATGCAAAAGCCAACTCTCAGGGCTTGCATTGCACGGGCTTTCCCAAATCCTCAAGTTTGCTTAGAAGCTATATGTTATCATTGGCAGCAAATGCTGTCATTGTCTCCCTGGAAGTGAGAGGCTCACTTTGTTAATGTTTTTAAAAAAATGGCCCTGGCTGGTGTAGCTCAGTGGACTGCACGCTGGCCTGCGAACCAAAGGGTCACCGGTTAGATTCCCAGTCAGGGCACATGCCTGGGTTGCAGGCCAGGTCCCCAGTAGGGGGCATGCGAAGGCAACCAGATGTTGATGTTTCTGTCCCTCTTTCTCTCTTCCTCCCCTCTTTCTGTAAAAATAAATAAATATAATCTTTAAAAGAAAGAAAATGCCTGCAAGTGACCAAGACTGAATGACTATAGTTTGCCTATCAGCTTTTCCAAGTAGAACTGACAAATTGAGCTGGAAACTCAATCACCTAAGTGATTTCTTTTTTTTTTTTTTTTTAAGATTTTATTTATTTGCCCTGGCTGGTGTAGCTCAGTGGATTGAGAACAGACCTGTGAACCAAAGGGTCAGCAGTTTGATTCCCAGTCAGGGCATATTCCTGGGTTGCAGGCCAGGTCCCCAGTAGGGGGTGCATGAGAGGCAACCACATACTATTATTTCTCTCCCTCTCTGTCTCCCTCCCTTCCCTTCTCTCTAAAAATAAATAAAATATATTTTTTAAAAAATTATTTATTTATTTTTAGAGAGGGAAAGGCACCTGGCCCACAACCTGGGCGTGTGCCATAACCGGGAATCGAACCAGCAACCTTTTGGTTTGCAGGCAGGTGTTCAATCCACTGAGCCCCACCAGCCAGGGCCACCTAAGTGCTTTTCCTTGAGGCAACTGCTGTGTATAGCTCTCAACAGAAGGGTTCTCATGTGCTCACACAAAAGATTAGAAAGACCCATACTCAAGGATGGAGAATTAAGAAGAAGAATAACTTTTACTACTTCATCAAAGACACTGTTAACTGACTTTTTTTTAACAGTGTGTGTGACCCTGAAGGACACCATTAGGACTAGCACTGTGGGGCCGCCCTCTCCATGTGTGGGGACGACAGGCGTTTTAGCCACTGCTGCAGCTACATCACCGCTGTGACTGTCAACTCAGTGAAAGGGGCAAATAAGGTCTGAGTCTATTAAAGTAGCATTGACTTCCCAGACCCCTGGAAGGGTTTCGGGGGCCACTAGGCAGCAGCAGACCACCCTCGGGGAGCCGCTGTTTTGGCACACTAGTCTTGAGAGGGGCTGGAATTTAGGGATTTGAACTGATTGTATTCTCTTGAGCCAATTGAAGATTTTAGGTATTTATTTTTAGAAAGAGGGGAAGGGAGGGGGAGAGGGAGAGAAACATCGATGTGTGAGCCTTTGGTTTGCAGGCGGGCGCTACATCCACTGAGCCCCACCAGCCAGGGCTCTTGGGCCATCTGTACCTTTAGAAGCAGCCACCCTTCCCCTAGGGCTGGCTCATAGTCCGCAGAGCCCAGCCCTTGTTGACCTTAAGCAAAAAGACAGATATTTCTTCAGCAAAATGGGTTTATTCCGGGAAAACGAAGAATTGCAATTCTGGAAGGCAACCAGCCCCAAGGCAAACCGCGGGCAGGACCACAGTCCAACGCAGAGGAACATTCTTTTACAGAGGAAAGGGAGGCGGTCAAAGGGGCTGCTGTAAACAGAGGAAGCATTGGATGAAACGCGGGGCTGGAGGTGTCGTGGCTCCTCATTGGCTGAGTGATAACCGTCTCTCATTGGCTGAGTGGTAACCGTCTCTCATTGGCTGAGTGGTAACCATCTCTCATTGGCTGAGTGGTTGCCGGGCAGGAGAGCCTCCTGCTTCTTGCTGGGGTAGCAGAGCCAATGAGCGGGAGGCGTGAGAAAAGGAGGTTTCTGTTTATTAATCCTCACACCTGCGGCAGCCTCTGACATCCAGAGTGGCAGAGGCTGTTATTAGCTGCCCCTGCAGGGCATGGCCGCCAGGTTTCCAATCCCAGCCGTGTTCCCGACTTCCGGCCCGCAGCAGGGCCTGGAAACAAACTCTAGACTTCTCGAAATCTGTTATTTGCAACCCACTTCCTCCCGGTAAACTGGCTCATTTAAAGAGAAATATTACTGATGAGAAGGGTGCTGCACGGCCTGAGCCCCAGGCGGTGGAAACTGGGGGCTGCTGCCGAGTTGGAAGAGCTGGAGGCGGGGCGCTGACAAGGAGGCCGAGGGGCCAGGGTGGTGGAATGGCAGCTGTCCCAATGCCCTATGGCCCCATCGAGGCCTGACAGTTCCCTGGGTGGGCAGGAATGTGGAGCTCTGGCCACCACCCTCCTCCCCTCAGCCTGGGCCTTCTCGGAGGGGGCCCGGCTTAGGGTCTGCCAGGGGCACAGAAAAGCTCTGGGGGCCGGGGGCAAAGGCAAAGGCGGCTGCTCGTGCTCTGCACGGGGAGGCTCCCCAGGGGTGGCATCAGGATGGCAACTTTGGACCCAGGGGACAGCTTGCCAAGCACCCCCACCCCCAACCCTGGGACTCTGCTATTCCTCACCTGGCCTTCTCTAAGACCTGCCTCTTCCCTGATCTTGGGAAGGCAGAGGCACGTCCATTCCATGGCCCAGTTGCTCAGTTCGGGTCCAGGCTCAGATCCCTCCTTCCTGCCTCTCCTACGCCCCTCACATGCCAGGGAGCAGCTCCTGGGGCGGGGAGGGGGGGGGATCCTCTTGCTGCCCTGCACCTGCCCTGCAGGATCTCACAGGCTGGGAGGGGGCAGTGGAGAAGGACAGCTGCCCACACCCAGAGAGGCTGCCCAGTGACAGTGTGAGGGAGCCCAGGGCAGGTAGGAGCTTTCTGTAAGGAAGCACATGGAAGGAGAAGAGCTTTGGTGAAGTCTCTGAAATGCACTCAAGCCCTTTCTCTCCTGACGCCAGCACGCAGCAGCTCTGGGGAACACGTGGAGGCCAGAGTGGGTTTCGGGCAGGAAAGGAGGGTGTGGACACACAGCAGCCTGAGCAGGGCAGGGGGCGGGGGGGCGGGGTGGGGGGGCAATGGGCGACATCGCCTTCTGTGGTCTCAGTGTGGGGTCAGGGTAGAAGTGGGTGTGCAAGAGGTGCCAGAGTCTTCGGCCCCCACAGGTGGATCTGAAATACCACTTCCCACTCAAAGAGGCCAGAGCTCCTTGGAGAGATTCCAGGCCCAGGGCAAACTCTGTGTGAGCTGATAAATGGCCCCCAAGACACAACCACATCCAACCCTGGGAACTTGTGAGTGTGACTTCTTTGGGAAAAGCATCTTGCAAATATGAGTAAGTTAAGGATCTTGAGATCATCCTGGATTATTGGGGCGGGGGGGGCGGGCGAATGCTGTGACAGATGTCTTCATAAGAGAGAGGCACAGGGAGACAGACACAGAGAAGAGACCATGTGAAGGCAGGGCAGAGAGATGCAGCTGGGGCCAGGGGATGCTGGCAGCTCCCAGAAGGTGGAAAAAGCAAGGAGCCTCCTGGGAGCCCTGGGGGAGCAGGCCCCACCAACACCTTGGTCTCAGAGTTCTGGCTTCCAGAACTTGAGAGAATAAATTTCTGTTGTTTCAAGCCAACAAGTTTGTGATAACTTATGTGGGACACAGGAAATTAACAGCCTGGGTGTCTTGTCACAGCAGACAGGCAGCAAGCCGTCCCCAGAGGCACTTGTGGTCGAGTCACGGGGCCACAAGGAGGGCTGTCTGAGCGCCAGTCAGGATAGTAATTCAATGAACCAAAGCCTAAATGAAATCTCTATGTTCATAACTCAAAAACACGACCTCCATCCAAGATGACTCTATCCAGCAAAGCTACCATTTAGAATGGAAGGGCAGAGAAAGTGCTTCCCAGATAAGGTCAAGTTCAAGCAGTTCATCATCACCTTTAACATTTATTATATGAAATGTTAAAGGGACTTATCTAAGAAATAGAAGGTAAAAAATATGAACAGTAAACTGACAACAAACTCAGTTATTAACAACTGAACCTAAAACAAAAACAAAAACAAACTAAGCAAACAACTAGAACAGGAACAGAATCACAGAAATGGAGATCACAAGGAGGGTTATGATCAGGGGGGTGGGTGAGGAGAGAGGGGGAAAAGGTGCAGGGAATAAGAAGCATAAATGGTAGGTAAGAAGATAGGCAGGGGGAGGTTGAGAATAGTATAGGAAATGGAGAAGCCAAAGAACTTACATATATATGACCCATGGACGTGAACTAAAGGGGGGGGGGATGTGGGTGGCTGGGGGTGCGCAGGGCGGAGGGGAATAAAGGGGGGAAGTGGGACAACTGTAATAGCATAATCAATAAAATATATTTTTTAAACATTTAAAAAAACAAAAACAGAAAAAAATAGACGACTTGATCGTCACTGAAGAATGTTGCCGACAGG
Source organism: Macrotus californicus (assembly GCA_007922815.1). Classification (NCBI taxonomy): domain Eukaryota; kingdom Metazoa; phylum Chordata; class Mammalia; order Chiroptera; family Phyllostomidae; genus Macrotus; species Macrotus californicus. Next base: position 132,689 of record VMDR010000557.1, read on the forward strand.
CAAACTAAGAGAAAGACAAGCAAGCACGTACTTGCCTTTGCGGCACGAACGGCCCCCACTCGGCAGCAGGAGGAGCTTCTGGAGACTGCCGGGTCCCTAGGGCGAGCGAGGGTGGGAGGCGGCGGGAAGTCGCTGTCCACTGACACAGCTGAGCCTCCTGCAGAGAACTCGCCACCGCCTGGGAGGCGCTCTTGCCCCCCATGAGCCACAGCTGAATTGGATGGGGCCTCTGAGTTTATTTACCAATTAGCAGGAAATACCGAGGAAGTATTGATAGATGCCACGGGGATGCAATCGGCAAATTTTGACACAAGGAAATTCCCTGAGACAAATGAGCTACTTCCGTCAGAGAGATAAACTGCTAGCGGGTAGAGGGGAAGCCAGCTAAGCTGTGGCCTTGGGGGCACACCCAGGGGGATGAAACCACATGAAATGAGGTGATTGGCTGAGCCAAGGTGGGGGCTGCACCTGGGTGGGGAGGGCGTGGGGGTGGGTGTTGCCGGTGCCCTTGTTGCGCGTTCTGGAGCGCCTGCCTTTAGCTATGAGCTGTTCTGTTCTGTTCTGGTTTTGTTTTTTAGGGAGGCTGAGCTAAAAGGCTTGGTGGCCGTTTTGAGAAAGGGGGGTACTAGGGTGACCCCAGGTTTAGACATGGGAGCTGGGAGGATGAGAAAGATGTTTACGGCAACAGGCACAGCAGGACACACGTCCGAGAGGCCACAGTCTTGCTTCCCTGTCCACAGACCAGCCTGCAGCCCGACAGGCCACTGCTCAGGGAGGGTCAGACTGCAGCTGCGTCGAGGTCTTTTTTTTTTTAAATTGATTTAGAGCGAGAGCGAGAGAGAAAGGGATACAGCGATCTGTTGTTCCATCCGTCCACGCATTTGTTGGTTGACTCTTGTACGTGCCCTGACGGGGGGCTGAACCCACAACGTTGGTGCATTGGGACGACGCTCTAACCAACTGAGCGACCAGGCCAGGGCCATGCGTCAAGGTCTTTATTGCCACCGGGGTGTAGGCCATTAGGGTGGGAAGCACAGAGCACAGGTGGGGGTCTGGAGCCCCCCAGAGAGGCCAGGGTGCAGGGTCACTGTGCCTGACAGCAGCGGTCACCCTGCAGCACTGGGCCAGGCCTGGGCAGGGCAGGCAGGCCGGTCACCAGCTCAGGACCCCGGGACAGTACTTGTCAATGAGCCCCTGGTAGTAGGGCCGCAGCTCGTCCACGTCCGGCAGGTCGGGACACTTGGTGTACAGGTCGAACTTGCTGCAGCAAGGAAGGGACAGTGACCGGTGGAGGAGCCCCCAGTCCCCTCCTCCCACCCCTCCCAGTCTCCAGGGGTTCATCTGTACTTGAACTCCTGCACCCAGGGCAGCATGGCCAGGTCCCGCTCACTGCACAGCTGCCGGTAGTCGCCCCCGGTGTGCCACGGGTAGAAGGAGTGAAACCGGATCATGTAGAAGGCCTGGGGACAGAAAGAGGCCACACCCAGCGTGGGCCAGGCTGGGCTGGGCTCTCAGTGTGGCCCCTCCCCCACCTACCTCCGGGGGCAGAGAGAATTTGTTGAACTTCATCATCTGGTACATGTACTCTGTGAGAGAGAGGGCGTCACCACCAGGCACCCGGCCCCTGCTGCAGGGGGTGACTGTCCCTGCTGCCACCTCTACCCAGCCTCACCGTCGTGGCCCCAGGACAAGAGGACGTTCTCAAGTCCACAGTGCGGCTGGTACATGCCAAGTTCCGTGCTGCAGGGAGAGGTGGAGAGTGAGGGTTCAGAAGCACCCCGGGAATGGGAGGGCCAGCAGTGGTGGAGGGGCACCTGTATCGAGGGTCCTGGAGGTCGGGGTTGTCCTGGAAGGTGGAGTCACAGAAAACCACAGAGGCCTGGGGACGGCAGCCAACAGGGAAGGTGTCTCCAACGACTGCCCACTGGGGAGGGACAGGCAACCGTGGATGGGCATGACAGGCTTACCCACCAAGTGGGTGCCCAAGCCCAGAGCTGAGGCTGTCCCAGCCCTGCCAACCGCCCTCTGTCCCTGCCCTCACCTGGGGCTCCCCTGCCAGGGCCAGGACCTTCCCCAGGTCATGCAGGAGCCCTACGAGGTGGAACCAGTCTGGGAGGAGAGAAACAGGGCGAGCGGGCTGGTGGGGGTGCTGGGCCAGGGCAGGGGAGGAACAGGCTTGGGCGGGTGCTCACAGCGCCTCCCCCACCACTGCTGGGGCAGGGCAGGGTGAGGCTGGGCACACCCTTGTCCGGGTGGGCCTTCCGGATGCCCTCCGCCGTCTGGAAGGCGTGGAAGGAGTTGGGGAAGTCCACGTCTGGGTCCGACTCATCCACCAGCTCGTCCAGCATGTCCACAGCCTCCATGACCGTCATCTTCTTGTAGGAGAAGTTCATGAACTGGGCACGCTGGGCCAGGAAGGGCGAGGTCAGCAGGGTCGCAGGTGGACCAGGCCCAATCCCTTTCCATCCACTCTGCCTCACAGGCTGGGCAGCCCCACCCTCGGAACTGCCCGGAGGAGTCAGCCGGGTACCTTCCTCCTGACGAAGTCCACCGTCTGCTGTGTGTGCATGAGCTTGTAGGTGGCGAAGACGCGGTCCAGAAATGGGCCGGACTGCAAGCCAGAGGGTCAGCCAGGTGGCGGCCAGTCCCGGCGCTTCGCACCCAGGGAGCCCACTGCCTCCCCTCTCCCAGGGCTGGCCTCACAGGTGCTCATGGGGGCTTCCCGGAGGGCCAGCCCTGGACCTGTGCCTTGGAGAGTGTTGGCCTCCTCCAGGAAGGGCTGGGGTGTGGGGTGGGCCAGGTGGGCTGGGAATGTGGGGTGGGGCAGGGTGAGGTGCTCACGGTGTAATTGCGGAAGCTGCCCTTGTCCTTGACCGCCTCTGAGTCTACCTCAGGCCTGTAGACCAGGGAAGGGTCTGCACCCTGGTGGGAGGGAATTAAACCTATTTCACCAGGATGTCAGCCCTGTGAGGACACCCCCCCACCCCCGACTGGGGACGCAAGACCCAGTGGTTGCCCCAGAGCACAGCTGAGCCACAGCACACCCAGTCCAGCCGCTGCGCCGGCCAGCAGCCTTGGCAAGTCCTGCTCCGCAGAGGGCCCGTCAGCCAGGTGCCTGCTCCCCGGGGTTTCTGTGAGGGGCAGAGACCCCACTCGCCTTTCCCTCCTGAGCCCTGGGCATACTGGGAGCCTAGGCGTCAGGCTGCTGGCCCTTTCCACGGGGGACAGCTGGCCACCAGTAAGCGGCCCATGGGACTGGTCTCTGCAGGGCCTGGGGACTCACCACAGCCACCTTCATCCTGAGAGGAAGCCAAGCTGCCAGGTGGGTGAAAGTCCCACAGGCCCTGTGCCCCTATATCTGCTCACAGGTTATGTAAGTGGCCGCACACCACCCAGCCCCTTGACCTGGGCCCTTGGTAATGAGTGACAATCCACCCCCTCCTGCCTCAGCAAATTAATGTGTCAGCACCAGAGCAGCCCCAGCCCCTTCCCCCTGAGCTCAGACTCCCCTGGCCAGCTGGCCTGTTTAGGATGTTCGGTCACTTTGCCCCACATGCTTCAAATGCTGCCATACCCAGCGTAGGCCCCTCCGGACAGCGGGCAGGACGTGGATGCCACCCCCAAGTCCTCAGGCACCTGGGGTTCTGGGCAGGGGCCTGTTTCAGAAAGTTGCTCTGACACTTGCTGAAATGGGAAGGAAGGGCTCACTGATGGATATGGTAGCTGGGGACACTGGTCAGGATGCAGCCAGGACAGCTGGGAGTGGAATGGGGAACAGGGTTGGTGCGCAGCCCCAGCGACAGCCCCCGACTGCAGCCCCAGCTCTGCACGTGCAGGGCGGGGGAGCCCAAAGAAAGAGGCTGTCACTCCAGCCTGGTAATTAATAGAGTTCATTATGGGAAACTCACACGGGAGGCAGGTCACCTGGCGGCTACAAGACCAGACAGACCCCTGCACCGCCTGGCAGGGGCCAAAGACTCAGATGGGCTAAGGTGGGGGTTGGTCACGGGCACTAGTACAGGAATGTTCCCCGGTACAGAAATTACTCTCCACGCTTGGCCAGGTCAGCCCCACGGCTGGTCCAGGGACCGGCACACAGCAGGGGGCTGGGGAGGGGTGCCACCTGAGGTCGGAGGGACGCCAGCGACAGTCAGTCTCCAAGTGGGGTTTGCAGTAAGTAATCTGCCCCCCCTGGCCCGGGGCCCGTTCTCGGGTTGGGCAACCGTCAGGGTGTGGAGCAGTGTCTTCTGGGGTCGGGGTGGGGGTCCATGGAGGAAGGGCTGGCAGGAGGGAGCATCAAGAGCAGGGGCTTCCTGCTCACCTGACTTGACAGGATTCTTGCTGAAGGCTGGGCGGGGACTCCAGGGTGGGGACTGGGCCAAGCCTCGGGGAGCAGAGGGGGCAGAGGGCCTGGTCCAGGTGGGTCTTTGCCAGGCTCCCGGGGTGAGAGGCTCCGTTTGGAGTCTGGGCAGAGTCCAATCAAACCGCACTGGTCACGGGTGGGCCAGGCCTGGGTCCTTCGGACACAGCAGGGCCCAACCTGACAAGCACACCTGCCTGGGACTGACGTTCTCGGGAGAAGAGCGGACTCAGAGCAGACGAATTGTCTCCTCGTCCCCGACAGAGGCCGCCGCTCTCGGGCTGGTGGGCGAGTGGCTCAGAGCACCCGCTCCAGGCTCCACGTCGAGGTGGGGGCCTGCGGGGAGCTCCTCTTACTGCCTCGGACTCCTCCTGCCCGCAGTGAAAACAGGTGGGGGCACCGGGGCCCCTGAGTAAAGTGGCAAAGGACAGCCTGCCTTCAGGGTTCGCAGCCGCTGTCCTGTCCCACAGCACGTTGAACTTCTCACGCGGCTCATTTTACCTGAGGTTCGTCCCCCTCCCACTAGGACGTCAGCTCTGCAGAGGGGAGGAGGGCGTGTTTTGTTCCGTGATGTTCCCTGCCTTTGCCAGAGGGACGGAGAAGGGGGTCCAGGGAGGAGGCTGGAGCCATCGCCCCCAAAGCGGGTGGCGGCTTGGACCAGGAGAAGGAGCAAATGGCTGGCCTGGGGGTCAGGGTGACGGGGGTGGGAGACTGAGTGAGAGCCGTGAGCAAAGATATAAATGGAGCCCCTTTAAAATGCAGCGGGAGCCGCCGCCCCCGCCCCAGGAACGGCCTGGCTTGTCTGGTGCCTCAGACCTCTGGGATGCTGAGACAGGGCAAAGCGACCTGTGCACCCGGCCAGGAGCAACCTGAGTCCCAAAGAGGTGGTGGCAAAGGGTGGAAGAACTTAACACAAGTTCTCAGTAAGAGAATATATACAGAGATATGTGTTCATGAAGGGAAACGGAAACGATTTTGTCCTGGTCGTTTTCGAATTTCACCTCAAAACTCAGCTGGCTAAAATTAAATTGTTATCATGGTCAAAAAATTAAGCTTTAATATCAAGCTTGTGTTTACGTAGAGCGAAAACGTAGTGTTATTTCTCTTCTAACAGAACAAAATTTTCCCATACTGCCGGCATGCTCTTAGTGAGAAATTAAAAAGCGAAAGCCAAGATTTTCTGTTTTAGTCAAATGGTCTACCTGTGTTTTCTTGACCACCAGGCCTTTGAATGCGTGAGTGAACCGAGTCTTCTCAATGTTAAAAGAGCTAGACTTCTGCTCACAGCTGTGTCACCGCCTGTGTTTGTCTCTGAAACGTTTTGTCCTTGCTCTGGTTAAATAGATGGTGGGATACTGTTCCACTGAGTGTTGTTCCACAAGGACCTGTGTTTAGTATCCTTGGCCAAATGCTTCACGTTTTTTGATATTTTAACAGACTCCCCCAAATCAGATTCTAAATTAAGTCTTACTGACCTAAGCGTAAGTTTGAGGTACTCCAGAGGGCCCCTGAGTAACACCTCAAATTATTTATAGTCTCTCTTTACACAGGAGAGACGTTCAACTAATTAGGCTGACTTGGCATGTTCAATTACACGGGAGACGTTGTCGAATAGGTGATGAAACCTTTGATTATATGTATGTATGTTATTAATACAAGTGTTCCCAAAACTATATAAAATTCTGACATCTTCTAGTGTAATACTAAAAAACTTAGTTTAAAGTTGTGCTCTTATCATGTCTTTGAACTGTAGACACGCAGAACTTACCAAAACACTGTCTACAGAAAGTACAAAAGAGAGACCTTTTTAAAATGGAAGCTGTGTATAAATTCCCTTGCTAAAATTAGTTTGTAAAACAGTTTTCTATAAAACTACTAAAAACTGACAATGGTGAAACAAAATGACTGTAAATGAAAAATAGGGTGGCCCTGGCTGGTGTGGCTCAATGGACTGAGCGCCGGCCTGTGAACCACAGGGTCGCCGGTTCGACTCCCCGTCAGGGCACAGGCCTGGGTTTCGGGCCAGGTCCCCAGTAGGGGGCGTGAGAGAGGCAACAGATCAATGTGTCTCTCACACACGGATGTTTCTCTCCCTCTCTTTCTCCCTCCCTCCCCCTCTATCTAGAAATAAATAAATAATTTTTTTGAAAAAACTTAGCAGAAAGATCAAGGTCAACAAAATTTAAGAACATGGAGTAAATGAACCAGTATGGATGATTATAATTTTGTGAGTCTTTATATGAAATATTACTGGTTTCTGATCCTTGTTTTCCAGATACAAGTTTTTTCCTCCTAAGCTACCTATGACCTATAGCAATTTGGTAAATCATTCCTTTGTAAAAAAAAAAAAAAAAAAAATTAAAACATTTATCTTTACCTTCCTACCTGATCCCTCCAGAGTTCTGGGCACCCCTCACCAATCCATGGGCGACCACATTGAAGCGGCTGACTCTTGGGTTCATGTTTCCAGTGTAAAGAAAGCCCACACAGCGGGCTGGACGGCCCAGCCCACACAGGAAATGGAATTTTAAATGACTGGGAATGTAGCAGACGGCACTCATTTGTGGGCAGCCAGCCCCGGATTCCAGACCAGGCCTATATAAACTACACCTTCCTTTTCTTCCTTTTTTCCTTACTTTAGTCCCTTCTTATCTCACAAAAAAAAATATGAGAGGCCAGCCCTGGCTGGTGTGGCTGAACGGATTGAGCACCGGACGGTGAAGCCAAGGGTCACCAGTTCGATTCCCGGTCAGGGCACAATCCTGGCTTGCAGGCCGGCTCCCCATTGGGGGGCGCACAAGAGGCCACCACACATGGATGTTTCTCTCCCTCTTTCTCTCTCCCTTCCCCTCTGTCTAGAAATAAAATAAAGAAAATCTTTAAAAACTATGTATATGAGAGACCAAGCACTGACTGTAACAGCCACTGTTTCCTTTCGTTTCTAGCTGGAAAGTTAACATCGGACGTTACCGCCACCCTCCTTCCCAGGCCAGAACAGACACCTGGGTACACCTGGAGTCAGGGATGCCCCATGCCTGGCGGTGTCAGCGCCAGCGGAGGTGTGGGATATGGAGAAGTGCTTTTCGTTGGACAGCTTATTGCAATGATTTTCCTGCTGTGCTTGATAAGACGCCTCTGGTAGAACAGAGATAAGGCTGGATGATTGCGTGCAGGCCCGCCAGCACCCCACGGCTCTCTAGCGTCTTTGCTGACCGCCCTCGGGTTTTGCCGCCTGGCTCAGCTCTGTCCTCCAAGTTGAGTTCGGCGATTTGTTTGTCATTGGAGAAACATTCGGGGCTCTACATCTTGTTCAGCACAGCTCCATGTCCCAGTGGCCTCGCTCTGATCGCGTAGTTCAGCGTTCGTAGGTGATCGCTAGGCCTCAAGGATGTCACAGGAGAAACGGCCGGAAACGGCGGGTGCGGGCCCTTAAAGAAACGTGAAACTCACCGCCCCCTGCTCTGGCACTCTTGCTGCTCCAAAGTGGCCTGGTGCTCCTAAAAAACCACTTTCCCTCCTCTGTAGGACACAACAAACCTCGAACGAGCCTGCGTGGACACAAGAGATGGAGGCAGGTGTGACAAGCCCCAAACGTGCCCCCTGGCCACAGAGAACCAACTTTAAAAACGGATCAGAGCTCTTTCCGATTAAGTGACCCGCAAAGCTTCCAAAGACAGGCCTCAGTTAAATGAGGGGAAACGCCAACAACGACATAAATGGAGCCGGAGCTGCCGCCCCAGAGGGACTGCCTGCCTGGCACCCCACACGCCTCAGACCTTTGGACATTAACGCAGGGCAGACTAACCTCCGCACCGGGCCCGAGCAACCCCGTGTTCCAAAGAGCTGTTGGCAAAGATGGCGAGGAAGCAGATGTGACGACCACCGGACTGAAGAATCAAAACGGTGTCTAGAATCGGCCTCACTGTGTCTCAGTGTCTGCACCCACAGCAGCACCTTCCTGCTGTGGGTGTCACCACGCCCTGCCCCTCCTCACAAGGGCCTATCACATCTGTGTCCTACCGGGAACACCAACACTGCTGGGCTTCTGCTTGAATCGGAGATTCGGGACTAGCTCTCCCTTGATCTTAAATAAACTGCCTCTCACTTTGAAAGGCCTTTTATTTTTTAGGTTAACAAGAGGTTTGGCCAGAAGCAGGGGCTGCAAGAAGGCAGTGGGTGGGTGGGGGCTGAGGGAGCTTGGGTGCTGCCGCCACACCCCCTCGGGGGTCGTCAGGTAGGCGCCAGCCAGAGCTGGCCTGGAACTCGGGGCAGCGGACACCAGGGGAGGTGCTTTGACCACGGCAGGTGACCTTGAGACATGACGTAGTGATGCATTAAGGTCAACAGTCCGTTCCGCTTCAAGGAGGAGCAGCCCAAAGCTCGGGGATGTCTTGGCGAGGACATCAAGGCGCCACCCTGGGGGCCTGGCCGAATGAGGAGGGTGCCCTGCAGGGCCACGCCCTGGGCAGAGGGAACATCCTGCGTGCAGGACCAGACCCTGGGCAGGCCCGGAACTTTACCCCAGCTTGGCCCTCCTGGCCCCCCTCCTCACTGCCCTCCCTGCCCGCCTGCCCCTGCGGACACCCCTCAGTGACCACAGGCACGTGGCTCCAAGGCCTGCCCCCAAGTTCCAGCCTCACGGAGCTGCTTTTGGGTGGCCTCCCCCAGCCGCACTGGCACTTCCTATTGGTGAGGGGCCTGGCCCCTCTCCAGGGACCCTGCAGTCCTCAGACTGTCACCCTCAGCATGGAGGTCTCCAGTAGGCCAGGGAGCAGCCTGAACTCTTTCCCCAGAGCCTGGGAAAGGGCAGGTGCCTTACCTCGCCGGGTGATCCCTGAGGTGGAGGAGCAAGTCCAGGTGAGGCCCAGGTAGGTGCTTCAGGAGTCTCCTGCCCTTGACCCAGAGCTGGGCTCTGTGGGTGGGCCCTGCGCAGACGTGCCTTTGTCCCTGACCTCGGTGGCTGCAGTTTCTGTCCCTGGAGTTGGGCTCTCATGGGGCGGCTGAAAGGGCAATGCAGACAAATGCTGACACACTGTGTGCCGTGGGAGTGTTTGCTGCCGCATCCTTTGTCCCAACTAGTCCCGGGCAAGGCACAGGCGCTAGGGAAGGAGCTTCAAGGAAGACGACTTCTGGGAGGAGGATGCGGCATAACCCGGGGCGGGGGGCAGCAATATCAGTTGTGGGGCTTATTGTATTCATAGTATATTTGCTTGAGACAACTAAGAAAGGAGGAAATACTGGAAAGGATTTTGAGAACTTGGAAAAACAGACTGCCAGGACTTTTAAGAAAACGCCTGGTGAGCCATAAACTGACCGACCTGATTTATACACCCCTGTTTGTCCCTCATGTGATTTATTAAGAAAGGCCTTAGATAAACTACCCCCTGAAAGTTCGGAGAAGGATGTTAAATCAGTTTAGGCAGGAATAGCGCCTTGCTCCTGTTCCCGTGTTAATTGCCTCTCCGATGGCAGCAAGGTTAACATATTACCTTTAAAACAACAAAAACCGCTAATGGCCTCTCCCTATCATTCCAGGCCTTCCCTATGCAGTTTATTTAGTCAGAAGTAAACTATGGATTCCCTCTAGGGGAGATAGAAGCATGCTTAGACCTCCTGACCTTCCTTTACCTTATACTGGTGTTTATATCGAGGGAGAGAGAATAGCGAATGTTGCAGGAGTTTAGACACCTTATTATTACTCAATCATTTATGTAGAGGTTAGATAGGCAAGTTCCTTCTTAGTGCCTCATGTCTGAGTTGCAGAGAAATAGTCTTAGATAGCAGATGATAAGATATTATCAAAACGTTTTCCCCGCGCTTTCATCCCTGAGAGCAACCAATTTATTCCCCATTTTTTAGAAGATGAAATATAAGTAAAACAAATTAATCAAGAAGAAATAGATAGGACAGGAATAGCCTGCAGACCTGACCTTGGTATGAGTGCATCCCACTTCGGCCGTCTGGCTCTCTTTCCAGGAGGGGAGCTTTGAGTTGTGCTGCCCCTAATGACTAGGGAGTTGTCGCCTTGGGCTCCCTGCTTGGGGAGGTAGGCTGGACAGCTGAAGGATATACTGCTTTAAACAACCCCTTATCTTTAGGTGAAATTACTCCCTCTGGCTGTAAACTAAAAACCTGAGAAAGTATATATATCTCTAGTCTGATGCTCAAAAAAGTTGAACCAGCTTTTGCACTGCCTCTGAGTGGTGTGATTGTCTGACTTCCATCGCCGACACCTTATCCACCTTCGGGGACTCTCTGGACCCTGTGGAAGCTGGCCTGCGACAGTTTGCGAAATGAAAGAAACCACCTTTCGGAAGCCCGGGTCGTGCCCATCTGGCATGGGGTGTCAGCACCTCAGGGCCCCCGACAGGCTCTGTTGTCCCGAAAGGTAAAGGCCCCACCTGGGGGACACACACAAGAGCTCGATGAGCACGCTGGCTGTGCACCTGTCCCCTCCTCAGGTTCCTGACACGCTGGGTCCACCCTCCTGCTGTCCTGCACCTGGTCACACTGAATCCCCACCCTAGCCAGGGCGGGGGGGCCTGTGTCACCCCCACCCCGGTTGGCCATCCCCACCCCACCCCTGGCGGTGGTGGCGGTTCTGATTTCATTGAGCTATTTCAGCTGGGAGACCTTGTCCCCAAGCCGGCCTGCCTGGCCTGGGGAGAGGGGGGTGTTCCTCTCTGCTCTGCCCCAGAACACCCCGTGTGGCTCTTGAACCCCTGGCCCTCCTCTGGAGCTCCCCACGGGGATGCAGACAGAGGCCTTCACTGCAACCTCGGCCCAGGCTTCGTTCACAGCACAGCTTGTGCCCCTCAGCCGGCCCTGGAGCCCACAGTGGGGCCCTCCTCCCTGCTGCCCTCCTGGTCCCAAGGGCATGACAAGGAGGGCCTGGGGCCAGGCAACTAGTCGGGCCCAAAGCTGCGGCTCCATCTGACAGTGGGCCCAGCAGGGAAGAGCCACGCCTCCAGGCCCACTGGGCCTCTGTCCCCTGCTCACCCAGAGGCGCCGCTGCGTGGTTGGGACTGACCCCTGCCCGTGTCCTTCAGCACACCTCTTCCCTCGGAAGCCCTTCAATGCACTGGCCGCCTCTGCGTCACACCGGACCCCTGAGAGGGCGCACCCCTGTCGTGCACAGACCCCTGGGCATCTGGGCTCTGCCCGTAGACCTGCCTGGGCCTACCTGTATACATACCTGTGTCCACCTGTCCAAAGCCACTCAAGGCCGCTGGACCTGGTGGGCGTGTGGCTAGGTCTCCTCCAGGTCCCCTCCCCCCACTGACGGAGTGACCGCTGTCTGCAGGAGCCCCAGGGGCCTGAGCTGGGCTGGGGATTAGCCGCAGCTCTGGGGTTGGGGTGCAGCACCTGGCTGGGACAGGCAGGGGGATGGCCTGACCCACCTCAGCCATAGCTGTGGGGGCTGCTGGGGTCAATCGGGGGCCAAGTCCTGTGGGCCGGCTGAGGCAATGAGCTGCCACAGGCCATGGCTGAGGTTCGGCACTTGGCAGGTGCCCAGCATACAGCCCACCCTCAAGAGTAGAGCTCTGGGCCTCGGGGGGTCCACTGTCAGCAGGGACCCTTCCAGAGAGGCTGACCCACAGCAGGGGACAGGCTGGCACTCCTCTGTGGCTGTAGGGCCTGGCGTGGCTTCCAGGTCTCAGGCCAGGGTGCAGGGTACTGGGGCTGCAGCCTGCTGGAGGGCACCGGGGCTGGAGGTTCCCTGCAGGGGTAGATGGAGGAAGCAAACCCGAAGATGCAGTCTCTCAGGGATCCCCACTTCCAGCCTGGAGTACTGCCTCGGCTTGGGTCCTGGCTCCGTCCTCTCAGGAGCCCGAACCCCATGTCCCATTTACTGGGCCTCCTTGGGTAAAGGGCACCCCTGGCTTCTGTGGGTCACTATGCTCAGGTCCAGCGACCCCCTTCAGCCCTTCCCACGGTACTCCAGGGGAGGTGGGCAGGCCTGGGGACACCTCCAGCCTCTGGTACCCTTGCTGACCTCTCTGTTGAGGGGGCTACTCTGCCAGTAGGGGCAGAGGACTGCCCTGGGAAGGGAGGCAAGAAAAAAAGGGGACCCTTGCACTGCTCAGGGGTTGCTGAAGGCACAGGGGACTGGCTCTTGATTTGGGGGTATCTTCCCCAACGCAGAGGTGGGGGAATGGGAAGGAGAAGCGGGCCTCTCCAGGCATTCTGGTTTCTGTTGCTTCGTCCAGGGGAGGACTGGTCTGAGGCCCACTCACCTGGGCTGGGCGGGCCACAGGGTCCTGCCCTGGCAGCCGGACATCACCTTGGGGAGCTGCAGATAGAGGAGGCTGATGCAACCGAGGGTGACCAGCAGGAGCCGGGCCATGGTCGTGGAGCTGGAGGCCAGCGAGCTGGCAGGTGCGGAGTGGGGGTGGGGGCTGGCCTGGAGTCACCTTCCGTGTGGAGTCCTCCACATGGGGGCAGGCAGGCTGGCGCCTGTGTCTGTCCGGCCTGCTTGGGATGGAGCCTCTGCACTTGCAGAGGCTAAATAGTCTTTCTGGGGTGGGGGGGGAGGTGAAAACTGGGCAGGCTGAGCCAGAGCGCCCTCCCCCAGGCCCCCCCAACTCAGCCCTCCTACCAGCTCCCCAGTCCTGCTCAGCCCATGAGGCGGCACTGTGGGTGCAGGGAAGGGGTGGCCTAAGGGGTTGAACCCCAGGACCCCATCCTTCCGGTGGGGAACACTTTCCTGGAGCCTGGGGTTGGGGTCCGGCCACAGATCTGGCTCCCACCCACCCCCACCTCGCCTCCTGGGGTGTGTCTGGGTGCCTGGCCAGCGTCTCTGCTGGGGAACACAGCAGGCTGGGTGTTCCGTTCCTCACAGAGACAGTTTCAAGACCCCTCAAGATCCTCTAAAAGTCCAGACTGTTTCCCCCTCATTACAGAAATGCTGTATTAACTGGTTTTTGTAAGAAATTTAAACAAGTAAGAAGGGAGACCCCCCTTGCCACTCACTGTGGGTTCCTGCACCAGATTGGGGTGGACGCCCCACCCCGACCTCCTGGACATGACACACACACAACATGCATGCAGAGCTAAACGCACACACAGACACAGGGCTCTCCTGACTTTCTTGCTCTTGGCCCTGCTCCAGCGAGCCGGTGTTCTGTGACTTACTTAACTGGCCCGTTATTAACGAGCAACTAGCCAATCCCCAGAAGGACCCTTGAGTTGTGGGCTCACAGGTAGGTCTCTATAGGGCACTTTCTTGGAAGTGGAAATGCTGGGTGAGGGTGAGCCTGTGTTTGTGTAAACACTTAGTGCCAACTCATTCTCCACTAAGCTTGTGCCCAACCAGTGTCAACCCACAATGGACTTGGCATTAGTGGGTCTTTGCTTCTTTGTCACTCTGAGAGGGAACGATGGTCCATGCCGCTTTCTTGGCTGACTGAGCATCTCTGCGTTCACCCGCCTTTCCTCACAGTGGAGGATGGGGGCACCTTGCCCCTGTCTTCCCTCTCCATGTCCCCTCCACGCCTCCTGCCACGCATTCCGCAGGGGCTCAGTGAACACTTGCTGGGTGAACAAGTCCACGAGTGTTGACTAGGCCCACGTCAACCAGCCTGCATCCATCCTGAGGAAGGTGGGAGCGTCAGCAGGTACCCCCTCTTCTGTTCGTTCACTTTTACCAGTGTGTGGCAGAGAGACAGTGACATGCCATGTTTACATTAGAAAAGTGGAGTCCAGCAGGGAGGTGGGTGCCGGGGAGGGGGGCCGTAGGGACCAAGTGGGTGCGTCAGAGAGAGATTGCACAGGGCAGGGAGCCCCTGGAGAGAAGGAAGGTGAGCAGCCTGGGCCCATCCTGGCAGGGGTGTCTGACAGGCCTCCACCCTCACGGGCCTGGGGCTGAATTGGGGCACAGAGGGAAACATGGTTTGGGGAGTTTTGGAGAGGCCAGCCTCTGGCAGGCAGGGTGAGTGAGCATTGCCTGTGGAGAGTGCAGGGAGGGTGGAACCCGCGTGCCAGCCGTGGAGGAGCAGGGGTGGAGGGGCACAGAGGACCTAGACAATTCTATCTTCCACGCTGGGGCCAGAACCGCCCTTCCAAACACGAATGTGATCGTATCGCTCAGCCCACCGATGAAAGAAAAACACCGAAATTCCATGTCTCCACGAGCTTTCAACCTGGGGGGTGCAGGCGAGACTCAGAGGTTCGTGGGCCCAGACCTCACCGCACTCTTCCCGTCAGGACTCCTGCTGCCACTGTGGACTCAAGGTCCCATCTCCCCAAAAACCCATGGATGGCCGCCGTGTCCTGTGTCCTCCGGCCTCAGGCTGCTTATTTTGTCAACGGGATGAGAGGCCCCTTCCTTTGATGCCACAACCTCCTGCACAACACATGAGCTGTAATGTCCCTGTGCCCTCCCAAGGGGACCCAGGGGTCCCTTCATTCATCCTTAGTTGGAGGACTGCCTCTGGGGAGTGGTGGGCTGGCTGCTGGGAGCTGCTCAGGCATGGAGGCTCCCCTGGAGAGTGGGAACTGGGCCACAGCAGGCAGTAGGGCTGCTTTAGAGACATCCGTGTGGAGTAAGAAAAGCCAGGGTGGGCTGACAGTTTCTAGGGCAGTTTTGTAGAGCATTCGAAGGTGAGAGTGAGCCTAATCCTGTTGACAAGGGTTTCAGTGAAGGAAAGACTGAGGCGGGGGCATGGGGAGCAGCAGCAAGAGGCAGGAAGGAGAGAGGGACAGAGCCTCTGGTCACTGCCGGAGGAGGTGGGGGTGAGGGAGGCGGGCTTGGGGTTAGCTGATGCAACCCTTGGCCCCCATGCGTTCTCTGTGAAGGAGGGCGATGGGTCAGCCTCTGGGACACAGGAAGTGGGGGGAGAGGTTTGAGGAGACTGCAGAGCGCAAGAGAGCTGACCATACCTCAGCAGGCTGGGTGGGGGTGAGGAGTGTCCATCCATGGCTGAGGCCATGGTGTGACGGTGGCCATCTGCACTGTAGGTGGTGCAGGGCCGTAGGAGACAGGGAGACAGACGAGTGGCGCTGCATGTGTGTGGCTGAGGTTTGCCTGATGGGGACAGTGAAAACCAAGTTAGGAGGTGGGGGCCAAGGGCATTGGCAGATGACAGGCAGTGGGAGCCACGCTGGGGTCGGGTGAAGGAACTGAAGGAGAATCGATCAGGGAGGGTCACTCCCCACAGGAAGACCCAGGGGAGAGCAGGGAAGGCACAGTGCCTTCAAAGGGGAGGAGGCAGGGTGGCCGGGGCAGTGTCAAGTGCAGGAAACTCCATGGCAAGAAACTTGGGAGGGGCATCATGGTTCAGAAGGGCCCTCCAGCTCCCCGTAACCCTAGGGTGCCTCTGAGCAGGCTGCAGAAATGGGCTTCTTAGGGCACCAGGGTGGGAGACCCAGACGCCAGCCAGAGGACTGGCCAGGGACCCTGTCCGGCCACGCACAGGCTCAATGCTGTGCTACCGGCTCCTCAGCCCCTTTTGGCTATAGTGGCAGAAACCAGCTCGGGCAGAAGTTAACAGTGCCCAACAGAGGAGGCTGTGGCGGCCGGTGCACCCAGAGGCGAGGGGAGTCTGGTGGGCTCAGCTCTTGTCTCTGGGTTTGATGTCATTCATTCTCCCTGCCCAGCACTACCCTTGGGGGTGGTAGGCACTGTCAGGGAACTTGGGAGGGTGCAGCCTTCGCCCAGCACCCAGCCGGGGCTCCAGGGCCTCGCCTCTTAAACACTGCTCTTTACAGCGTGACGTATAGCGTGCCTTTTTAAAGGACACGGGTTAAATCTCACCCCACCTGGAGCAGGTGGGGCTCGAGCCCTCCTCAAGCTGGGAACCCCACCGGCAAGGCCTGGGTCCTGCCCCTCCACCAGGTCGGCAAGACCTGAGGGGGTGCTCCCACCTGGGAGACCTGTGGGCAGGGCCGGGTCGTCGGCCTTTCTCCAGGCTGACAGTGCCTGGGGATTGAGCCTCCGAGATCCGGCTGCGCCTGCCGCTGACCCGCGGGAGCCGCCGTCGCTGTCACCGCACGGGGGGCGGTGCCCAGGCCCCGAGAGGGCGGTGGTGGGCGAGGCCCCGCCCCAGGAACCGAGCCTGAGCGGCTGGACCAATGGGAGTGCGTTATCCCGGGGGGCCCCGCCTCCAGGGCGGGGCGAGGCCGCGCAGGCGCGCAGCACCGCCGGGCGGGCCGGCTGGCTGGGAAGATGGCGGCGGGAACCCGGGCCGCCGCCGTGGAGCGGGCCCGGGGTGTCGGGAGTGCGCCGATCGGGGCCGGGGCCGGGCCATGAGCGCGCCGCCCTCGCGTCCCCGAGCCGCGGAGCCCGCCCGCGCCCCTCGCCATGGCGCGGCTCGCGGACTACTTCGTGCTGGTGGCGTTCGGGCCGCACCCGCGCGGTGAGTGCTGGGGACCAGGGACCGGGGACCGGCGAGGGTCGGTGGGGGCGGGCGGGCCGAAGCCGCCGGACCAGCGCCACGGCCGTCTGGGGCTCCTGCTGCGCCGGGTCCGGGTCCGGGATCCCAGGCGGGCTGGGCAATGAGAAAGGCGGGCCGCGGCTGCCGGCGCACTCAGAACAGAGCCGCGTCAGGCGCACCCCGGGGTCGCCGGGGAGGTGGGAAGGCCGGGGCTGTCGGCCCTCTGGTCCCCGTTGGGTGGGACCGGCTCTCCGCCTTGGCCGACTGCCGGGTGGCTCTGCCTCCAGGGACGCGAAGCTCGCCTGTGACCCCGGTGCCTCCGGTCTCACACGCAGGCCCGACGGCGGTGCGCCAGGTCCAGGAGGGTCGGTGGGTGCGGGAGAGGGCGTGGGGTTCAGAGCTCCTTCACGGAGAGGTGGTGTTCGAGCTGGGGCTGGAGGCTTTCAGCAGGAAATGTGGGGAGAGAAGTGCATTCCTGACCGAGGGCCTACCGTCCAACGCTGCGGGCGGGGGGATCAGTGTGGCCACCGGCGTCCGTGTCCGGGAGGGCCGTGTCTGGGGTCAGCGCCCGTGTCCGAGAGCCCTTCAGCTCAGGGAGTGGGAAGAAACAGCCTGACGATGACATCAGCAACGGCCCTGGAGACAGCGGCCTGGCGAGCGAGCTGGGTGCCAGGCCCCGCACAGCCCTTTGTGCGCCCGCGCGCGCTCTTCCTCCCGGCAGCCCGCCGAGGCTCCCTGCGCCGCTGTCCACAGCGCAGGCCCGGGGCAGAGAGGCCGAGTGCCTGGTCTGAGCTCCACCAGAGGGGCTGGCGAACGGAGGCTGACCCTGACCCGGGCTCTGCTGTGGGCTCCTGTGCCTGTGTCGCCAGGGGCAAGGGGATGGCTGTGTGGTCAGGCTGGGTGACCCCTGAGCCTGTAGTCTGCCCTGCTTCTTGTCAGCCCAGCTGTCACTGTCACCACCCAGGACCCAGACTCTCTCCCTTCTGCCTGCTGGGCCCTGCACACTGCAGACCCTCCTCAGGGCCCTCTGCTGGGGATTTGCCCCCCGCCCCCCCGCCCCCCGACCCGGGCACACTTGTGAGCGTGTCTTTCCCTCCAGAGATGGAGTTCTTGTGGTGAGGACCAGTCTGCCCGCAGTGGGCTACCGTCAGTGCTGCGCAGGACCACAGAGGGGGAACAAGGCCGGCCACCAGGCTGCCCTGTGTGAGGGGCCTGGGCTGGGTGCACAGAGCAGGCTTGGAGGCTGATGATGCTCAGGGTGGTGTGGGGAGGGCCTGTGGAGGCAGAGGCCGGTGGGAGGTATGTTGACGTGGGGCAACAGGGGTGGGGGGTGGAGGGCAAATGTGAGGGAGGTGAGAGGAAGCGTGGGTGGGCTCTGTGGCAGGCTGGCTGTGACTGTGTATGTTCACAGGGTGCGCACCCCAGGCGTGGGTGCCCTCTGAGCAGGACAGTATCCACTTACCACGACTGGCAGGAAGGAGTGACTCCCAGGCGGTCGGACCCCTGGGGCTTGGGAGCCCTGCGAGCACTGCTTTCCCCTGCTGGCCAGCCCCCAGCCTCCGGGCCGGCCGCGAGCATCCCTGGGAGGAACAAGCCCACAGGCCGGGGCCCCGGCTGTGGGGCCAAGGGCAGAGCCAGCTGGTGGGGGAGCCTGAAGCAGAGAAGCACGGCATGGGGGTCAGTGGTCCCCGCTTTGCCACCCGATAGCCTGTGGCCTCAGGATAGTTCTTTGGCTCCCTGCCCCTCGGTTTCCTCGTCTGGAGGTGGGATGAGTCACACAGCCCCCCACCCCCACCCCAGCTGCCGTGAGCACCAGGTGGACACTCTCGAAGCTGTTTGCGCAGGAGGCTCTGGGCAGTGGGGGCGTCTCATCAGTGGCAAACTGCAGGCTTACGGACACCCCTGGGCTCAGACGGAAGGGCCGCCTCGGTGCTGGCAGGCCTGGGGCCTCAGGCAGCAGTGTGGCATCTTTGGGTTTGGTTGAGGGGTCTGGGGAGTGGTGGGCGACTTGTCCTTGTCCTGGACCTGGACATCCTGTCCGAGCTGCTGGGTGCAGGACCTGGGTGCCAAGTCCTGGAGCCTTGCCGGAGAGAGCGTGCTGGTTCCTGGGTCATCCCCTGGCAGACCTCTCCAGGCAGGTGGGAGGGAGGAAGGGGGTTGGGTGGGATCCCTTCTTTCAATCCGAGAGGGTGCAGGCCTCTCCCCTGTGAGTGAGGGCACCTCCTTCACAAGAACATGGGCACCCTGGGCCTGGCCTGGAAACATCTCGGGGGCCAGACCTCTGTCCAGCTCCTGACCTGGGAAGGCCTGACAGGGGTGAGCTGATTTAACACTGTGTGGCCAGTGCTGGGGTGTGTCTTTGGGAGTGGGAGATGCACTTGACCTGACCAGATGGTGAGTGAGCATCTGCCAGGGAGCAGGAGCTGGACCCCTCCTGGTGCTGGGGCACGCCCCTCACCCCAGCACTGAGAAGACGACCCACTCTCCACCCCATGGCCTGGCCTCTCTCAGTCTTGACTGCGCTGAGCTGCCACGTTCCTCTGCCCCCTCACTCCCCACCCATGTTCCTGCCCTCCCTCTGGAGCAGGTTGGGGCTGTTTGGGGGTGGCCTCAGTTGGTTCCCAGTCCCCACCTCGGGAGCCGCAGGGTCCAAGGCCTTGGGTCAGAGCCAGTCTGGTCTGACTGGGGGAGGCTGGAGAGCACCCCCGGGGAGGCCGCAGCCCCTCTGCATGTGGCTGGGATGGGGGAGGGAGGCTCTAGCCCACCTTCTTTCTTTCTGCAGCCGGGCTGGTGCCCGGGCGAGTGCACCCTCCCGTGCCTCTGCCCACAGTGTGTGTTGGCCCAGGCAGCGCCCAGGCACTGGAGCCTGGCACCGGTGACGGGCGCTGCCAGCAGATGACAGAACGCGTGCTCTGTTCCCCAGCCCCTCGCTGGGCCTGCAGCCCACAGGGGACTGGCTGTGGGGCTGTGGCTGCAACAGGAAACTCTCTCGTCCCTGTCTGTGCCTCAGGGGACCTTAGTGCTCTTCCTCCTAGGCCCCCCACAGAGGCCTGCCACAGGCCCTGTGGCCCATGGCCGTGCTGGTCATGCAGCACAGGTCCCTCCATGGCCATAAGGGTCCAGGGGGAGGGGGACCCTGGAGACATGGCAGAACCCACCTCTGCCCCAGGATGCAGGCCCACAGCCAGGCCGCAGCCTGCTCCCCACGAGCACAGAGCCGAGGGGTGGGCTGGGCTCTCAGAGAAGGGGTGGGAGCAGGTTCCTTCCAGTTCCAGGGAGGGCCTGCCTGGCCAGGGTGCCCCGGGGCTCTGGAAGCTGCTCTGCACGGCTGCCTGGGGAGCCTGTTTGCTCATGGAGAGTGAGTGGGAGGTCGGCTGCGTGGCCAACAGGCCCCGGGGAGGCTGTGGCCTGTGCTGGGCACAAGCGTGAGAGGGGGCACAGGTGGAGGCCCCACCTGGCCCAGGCAGCCAACCGGCACCCCAGGAATCGCAGAAGGGTGTGGTGGGGGGAAGGGTGCTGGGGGCTCACTGAAGGCTCTGGGCCTGCACACTGTGCAGACAGCTGCCTAGAGAAGGGGACGCTCTTTGGGCTGGACCTGAAGGTCAAGTTTGGGGTCATCATGGCCTACAGAGAGGGCTGGTAGGGGGTGCCCACTCACCCTGCCCAGACACCGACCCCCGCAGGAAGCTGGGACACCTCAGGGAAAGTCTCCGGTTTGTTCTTTGGAGGGTGCAGCCCGCAAAGTGGGAACCGACACTTCACACGATGAGTGGGGCGAGGGTGTGGGGAGGGGGAGCTGTGGACAGTGGCCAGCTACTCTGTCCACTTCCCTGGGGGGAGGCCCCAGAGAGCAGCCCCCCAAGGGCCACAGCCCACCGGCCTCGGGAAGGAGACTGTGGGGCAGAAGCGGCTGTCCCCGTCTGCACGCACCACCCTTCCTTCCTCTGCGTGCTGCCTCGTGGCACGAACTGGGTGAGCCCTGGGTGCCAGCCAGACCTGGGCCCCGCCGGTGGTTTGGGGCCCCACACAAGTCAGCCCCCGGAGGGGAGCACAGGGGGCGGGGCCATGCCGCCTAGTGAGCCAGCCTGGGCCTTGGCAAGTGTGGCTCTTGGGGGTGGGCCTGAAGGGGCCCCAGGGGGCTTTGCCTCGGTGGGCTGTCGGCAGGTGTGTGGGCAGGTGTAGCACCACCAGACACCTGTCCTCCCCCCACTTCTCTGTGTCTGCCACCT
Source organism: Macrotus californicus (assembly GCA_007922815.1). Taxonomy (NCBI): domain Eukaryota; kingdom Metazoa; phylum Chordata; class Mammalia; order Chiroptera; family Phyllostomidae; genus Macrotus; species Macrotus californicus. Next base: position 153,652 of record VMDR010000557.1, read on the forward strand.
CTTCTCAGGCGGTCGGTAGGGGGAGGGGCAGGGGAGCAGGAAGCTGAGGTTTTGTGAGTCACACTCGTGGCCCCTCACCAGTCCCCCGCCAGCTCCAGCCAGGCAAGAACCCGCCTGCCACTGACCTTGGTGTTGCCTCCTGAGGGTGCTCTTGGTGTTGCCTCCTGAGGGTGCTCTTCCTGCCTTGGGCCCTCCCCTCACCTGTCCGCCCCTGCTCTCCTCCCAGCTCCGTGCTGCCTGGGCTGGGCTCTTTGAAGCCAGCCAAGCAGAGGGGGGGACCTGCGGGTCCTGGGTGGGGCGTGGCAGGTGAAGGTGGGGAGGCTTTTGTCCTTCCCGGTTACTGTGCCATTCTGCTGGGGAAGAGCAGAGGAGCAGCACAGACTGGGGTCCGTTCTCCAAGAGCCCCGAGAGGCGAGCTGTTCCCCAATGCACCCCGTCAGGCCTCCTGGTTTGGCTCTGTGGGGGTGAGCTAGAGGCAGGGGCCTCCTGTGGCCCAGTTGGTGCGGCCTATCCTGGGAGTGGAGCCCTGGGCATGGGGTGGGGGATACAGATGAGATGGGGCTTAGTGGATCCTGGGGTTCCAGGGACTGGGGGGGTCTCTGGGGACTACATGGGGAGCTAGCCGGCTGGGGGGGGGGACACGCCGTGTGCCCAGGGGCATGAGCAGGGACAGGGGCCTCCCGCCTAAGGCCTCCCTGGCCCTGGTCTTTGGCCACAGCAGCCTGCGCACCCCACCTCACCCCCTGCCCCAGCACTTCTCGGAGCTGCTGGATCCCAGTGCTCTGCAGGCACGCCTTCAGTGGGCGTCCTGTCTGTGAGGCAGTTGGGACATGCAGCGTTTGGGGCCATGGGCGCAGGTGGCCTTTCCCTGCCTGGGATTTGTGTGAGACCCTGCACTTCTCAGGCTTGGCCCGGCTAGGGAGCAGGGCTGGGCGCCCACTGACCTGGTGCTGCCCTGTCAGGCATCATGGGGCCTGGTGCCTAAGCCGAGGGTTGCTGCAGAACAGTCTGGAAGTCCTGTTCCATCGGAGGGGTGTGTGCTCTGCTCTTGGGCTGGTGGGTTCTGGCTGGGGGTGTCGACGTGGGGGGGCCAGGCCTGGGAGTGGTGATGGGGGCAGCGAAGGACCCCAGTCCCACAGCTTGGCTTCTCTCTGCCTCTGGTGGCCCTGGGGTCTGTGACAGCCTAGTGGCCTCTTCTGGGACTGTTTTTAGGGAAATCACAGGTCTGGGAGCTGAAGCTGGTCTGGTGCTGGTGAGGACTGGCGTGGGGGACGTTCCTCCTGGGGCTTCGAGGTCGTCCTCTGAGACCCTTGAGGCTCTTGTCTGAGTGGGCTGTGGGAAGCAACAGGGGCTCTGACCACCTACCCCTGTCCTCAGGGAGTGGGGAAGGCCAGGGCCAGATCCTGCAGCGCTTCCCGGAGAAGGACTGGGAGGACAACCCCTTCCCCCAGGGCATCGAGCTGGTGAGTGGGGTGCTGAGCCTGGGCTGTGGGTGGCCAGGCCAGAGTCCTGCCTCTGCCCTGCAGGACTGCAAGGAGCCCCCTGGGAACGGGGGTGCTGGCCTGGCTGGCAGGGTGCTGGGTGCCCCTGTCACGTCACCCCTCCCTCCTCACGACGTCCTGCACCACAGGGTCCTCACCTCACACAGGTGTTGCTCCCTGCCGTGGAGGGTGGCGGGCCGAAGTCGGGGGGCGAGGTGTGCCCAGGGTGGCCGAGGGGAAGGGCTGCCCTCTATGCTGGCACCTGGCGCCCAGGCCGAGGCTGTGCGTGTGCTGCATGGCAGGGCACAGAGGGGGCTGACCCTGACCCCCAACACCCCCCCCAGTTCTGCCAGCCCAGCGGGTGGCAGCTGTGTCCTGAGAGGAACCCGCCGACCTTCTTTGTCGCCGTCCTCACTGACATCAACTCGGAGCGGCACTACTGTGCCTGCCTGACCTTCTGGGAGCTGGCGGAGCCCATGCAGGTCAGCACGGGGCCTGCGGTGTAGCTGAGCCCCTGGGTGTGTCTCCCTGTCTACGGCTGGTCCTGGTGCCCAGTGCTGTGGAGTCCAGAGTTCCCACAGGTGACTTGTGTGTCCTCCCCCTGGGACGTGCCCGAGGGCCGAGTGAACAGGCTTCTGTCCACAGGAGGCCGTGGGCACCGAGGACGCTGCTGTGCGGGAAGAGGCGGTGGATGAGGGAGGCTCTGGGCATCTCTCACCTGCAACGCCCGGCCCGCTGTTCGCTCCCAAGACTCTGGTGCTGGTGTCTCGGCTGGACCACGCGGATGTGTTCAGGGTGAGGCAGGTGGCCAGGGCGTGGGACAAGACGGGGGTCTCCCGCCAGCTGCTGCCATTTCTGCCTGCGGTCCTTACAGAACAGCCTGGGTCTCATCTACACCATCCACGTGGAGGGCCTGAACGTGGGCCTGGAGAGCGTGATCGGGAACCTGCTCACCTGTGTCATCCCCCTGGCGGGGGGCTCACAGGTGGGTCTTGGGGGCAGCTGCTGGCTGTAGGGGTGGGGCCTGGTAGGTACCCCAAGTCCAGCCTGGGCTAAGCACTGCCCCACGCTTTGGACATGCGTGTGTCTTGGTGCCGCTGTCAGCTGTCACCTCCTGGGCCCTGGCCGCTCACCTGTATGTGCTGCGTCTCTCCTGGCTCTGCCTGGCCCCTTCTGCCGTCTCTGTCCTCTGGCTCCTGGGGTACACCTGTCTCTGGTCGTCGGTGTCAGCCTGTCTGTCTGTGCCCCTCTGTGCAGTGTGTCTAACTGTGTCTCTGCCCGTCTGTCCTGTGCAGCTGGACCCTGTTGAGGACGGAGTGGTACGGATTCTTTGTTTCTCCCGCCCACCCAGGCCCGTCCCCGCCCCAGGCCAGAGGCCCTGCGTTCCCTCTGCAGCACGGCCCAGGCCAGCAGAGGCCAGCATGGCCTTGCCCTCTTGCCATGCCTCTGTCCCGGCCAGTCCCACCTCGGGCCCTGTCGGTCCACCAGGCCTGCCGAGGCCGCGGGCTCTGGGCTGACGGGTCTGGTCAGAGCCACTGAGCAGTGCTCTCTCTCTCCCACAGAGAACCATCTCTTTGGGGGCTGGTGACCGGCAGGTCATCCAGACCCCACTCACGGAGTCACTGCCCATCAGCCGCTGCAGCGTGGCCCTGCTCTTCCGCCAGCTAGGTGAGCCCAGCCGTCCCCGCCCTGCCAGGCCTCCCATTCCTTCCCTGGCCTGGCGGTCAGAGGCTGAGGCCCCCATGGTGTATGGGGTGGGGCGGGGCCTGCAAGCCTGTCCTCTGCCTTCAGGCATCACCAACGTGCTGTCTTTGTTCTGTGCCGCCCTCACTGAGCACAAGGTGCTCTTCCTGTCCCGGAGCTACCAGCGCCTCTCGGACGCCTGCCGGGGACTCCTGGCGCTGCTGTTTCCTCTCCGATACAGGTGCCCACCTCCCGCCCACTGCCCCCAGCCCTGGTCCCTCTGTCTGGCCCCCTCTCCGTGGGGCCCACCACGCTGAGCCCTGCCTGTTGCAGCTTCACCTACGTGCCCATCCTGCCGGCCCAGCTGCTGGAGGTCCTCAGCACGCCCACGCCCTTCATCATAGGCGTCAACGCAGCCTTCCAGGCAGAGACCCAGGAGCTGGTGAGGGTCGTGTTTGTGTCCGCCTGGCGCCCAGGCCCTGCTGACTGGCCTGCGGGGTGCTGACCACATGTTCCTCTTGGCTCACAGCTGGATGTGATTGTGGCTGATCTGGACGGAGGGACAGTGACTGTTCCCGAGTGTGTGCACGTACCGCCCCTGCCGGAGCCGCTGCAGAGTCAGACACACAGCGTCCTGAGCATGGTGAGGCGGGGCTGGGGGAGGGCCACCGGGCAGGCAGGGCCGCGCAGAGCCTAGGGTGGCCCTGCAGCCAACCACGCCCCTCCCTGCTGCTGCAGGTCCTGGACCCAGAGCTGGAGCTGGCGGACCTCGCCTTCCCGCCCCCCACAGCCTGTACCTCCTCTCTGAAGATGCAGGTGGGGGTCACTGCAGCCCCTGTTAGGGGCCCGGCCCTCCCTGTGCCCCCTCCTTAGGTCTGCTGCTGCTGACGGCTGGCGGTCACAGGGCCGTGGGGCGTTGAGCTCCGAGGGTCCTGTGCAGGAGTGGCATCCGCACTGTCTCAGGGGCATCCCTGGGCTCTGTGTGGAGGGAGAGGAGGGTCGCAGGTGCCTGGGCGGGGCCTGCACAGGGTGTAGGTCCAGTGGGTGGAGCCAGGGGTATGTGGAGGCTGAGGGCTGCCCTGTGCTCACCCTGGCATTCACCGGCACCCCCCCGGACCCCAGGACAAGGAGCTGCGTGCCGTCTTTCTGCGGCTCTTCGCTCAGCTCCTGCAGGGCTACCGCTGGTGTCTGCACATGGTCCGCATCCACCCAGAGCCCGTCATCCGCTTTCACAAGGTGGGCGCCGGGGCGGGGCACAGCGGGGTCGGGCAGGAGCCAGCGCCTGGGGGCTGACCTCCCCGTGCACCCCAGGCAGCCTTCCTGGGCCAGCGCGGGCTGGTAGAGGACGACTTCCTGATGAAGGTGCTGGAGGGCATGGCCTTCGCGGGCTTTGTGTCAGAGCGTGGGGTCCCCTACCGCCCTACGGACCTGTTCGATGAGGTACACCCTGGCCCCAGCTGGGAGGAGCCCTGCCCGCCCCCCACTCCTGGCCAGTGGCTGACCGTGCTTCTTCTTGTAGCTGGTGGCCCATGAGGTGGCACGGATGCGGGCGGATGAGAGCCACCCCCAGCGCGTCCTGCGCCATGTCAAGGAGCTGGCGGAGCAGCTCTATAAGAACGTAAGGCGGTGGCCCAGGCTTGGGCTGGCCCAGGGAGGTCATGGTGCTGCCCTGGCCCCAGGCTGCTCACCCGCATCTGCGGTGTCCCCCCAGGAGAACCCATACCCCGCGGTGGCCATGCACAAAGTGCAGAGGCCAGGTGAGGCCAGCCACCTGCGGCGGGCACCCCGGCCATTCCCCCGGCTGGACGAGGGCATGGTGCAGTGGATCGTGGACCAGGCCACAGCCAAGATGCAGGGCGCACCCCCGGCTGTGAAGGCCGAGAGGAGGACCACCGTGCCCTCGGGACCCCCCATGAGTATGTGACCGGGAGGAGGCCCTGAGTGTGGCCCAGGGTGGGGGTGAGGTCAGAGGTGAGTGCGTTCTCTGCCCCCAGCCGCCATCCTGGATCGGAGCAGCGGGCTCCACGGCAACAGCGCTCGCCGGTTGGAGGTGGTTCGGAACTGCATCTCCTACGTGTTCGAGGGGAAGATGCTGGAGGCCAAGAAGGTGAGAGTTCTCGGTCCCCTCGTTCACCTGGTCCCTGCCTCAGTGTGGCCAGATGAGGGCTGTGGGGCCGGTGTTCAGGTCCGTCAGTGTTAGACCTCAGGACCCTTCAGGGTGTCCCTCTCAACGAAGTTCATGGGGCAGTGTCAGTTAACGGCCGTGTCGGCTCTGGCGTGCGTGTCTGTGACATGTGACCTGCATGTGGGTCTCGCTGTGCCTGCCGCCCCGTCAGGCCCCTCCCGTCAGCACACACTTGGCTCCTCTGCTCCTTACTGCCCCCCCCCCCCCCCCCCCCGACAAAGGTTTCTGCTGTTCGTCATCTTCACCTTTTGTGGAAAAATGTTGGCCCACACGTGTCGTTTTTTAAAGAACTGATGGGAAAGGGAACCCACCTGCTGCCCTGCCCTTGGCGGCGTCCATGAACCAGCAGCTGTTGGAGCCTTCCTCACGTCTCACAGTTGTTACGCCAGCCCCTTCGCCGGGGCTGCGGGTCCCCAGTTGTCAGGCCACGGACAGCAGGCTTGTGCTTGGACACTGAGGCTCTGGCGGGACTCGGGCCGCGGGGCCTCCCTGCAGAGCCGTCTGTACACTGGCTGTGCACACTCAGTCGGCGTCCCTGCCCCATCCCCACCTGGAGCACTCCTGTGTGAGGGGCCCTCAAGTGTCTGGGCACACCTGGCCTGGACACCTCCGGGTGTCCTGTGCTCAGAGCCTGGGCTCCAGCCCCAGGTGGGCCCTGCCCCTCCTCTGTGACTCTACCAGGGCCGCCTCTGTGTGTCCCTCATGCCCCGGGGCACGGGTGATGGTCCTGGGTAGGCTCATGCCCTCAGCCCTGTGCCCCCCACTCCAGCTGCTCCCAGCCGTGCTGAGGGCCCTGAAGGGGCGCGCCGCCCGCCGCTGCCTGGTCCAGGAGCTGCACCTGCACGTTCAGCAGAACCGGGCTGTCCTGGACCACCAGCAGTTCGACTTCGTGGTCCGCATGATGAACTGCTGCCTGCAGGTGAGGCGGCAGCGCCAGTGGGTGGGGGCTGCCCAGGTTGGGGGTCTGTTGGGCAGAACCCTTGTTGGAGGTGAGGGCTGGGGTGTCCTGTCTGGCCCCTCTGAAGAGACCTAGGCAGTCCTTGGGGAAGGTTCTGGAACTGGGTGGGGGAGGCAGTGGGGGGGAGGGTCCTGACCGTGCCTGGTGCCTGCAGGACTGCACCTCCCTGGATGAGCATGGCATTGCGGCTGCGCTGCTGCCCCTGGTCACAGCCTTCTGCCGGGTGAGCGCTGGGTGTCCCTGTGGGTCCCTGTTTCCTTGCCTGCCCATGGCCCCCACTGACAGCCGCCTGCCTCTGCAGAAGCTGAGCCCAGGGGTGACGCAGTTCGCGTACAGCTGTGTTCAGGAGCACGTGGTGTGGAGCACGCCCCAGTTCTGGGAGTCCATGTTCTATGGGGACGTGCAGGCCCACATCCGGGCCCTCTATCTGGAGCCGGCTGAGGACTGGGGCCCCTCTCAGGTGTGTGGGGACCCCCCGGGCCCCAGGGGTGGGGGCAGGCCCGTTGCTGGCTCACCCTTAGCACTTGGGCAGGTCGGGGAGGCACCAGCACAGGATGAGCGCTCCGCCCTGGACGTGGCTTCCGAGCAGCGGCGTCTGTGGCCGATGCTGAGCCGGGAGAAGCAGCAGGAGCTGGTGCAGAAGGAGGAGAGCACGGTGTTCAGCCAGGCCATCCACTACGCCAACCGCATGAGCTATCTGCTGTTGCCCTTGGACTCCAGCAAGAGCCGCCTGCTGCGGGAGCGTGCTGGGCTGGGCGACCCTGAGAGCGCCAGCAACAGCCTGGTCACCAGCAGGTGGGCGGGGCTCCCAGGGCTGGGAGGGGCCGGGCTTGGGCAGGCAGGGCCTGTGCTCACTGCCCACGGTTCCCCTCCCGGCCCAGCATGGCAGGCAGCGTGGCAGAGAGCTATGACACAGAAAGCGGCTTCGAGGACGCAGAGACCTGTGATGTGGCCGGGGCTGTGGTCCGCTTCATCAACCGCTTCGTGGACAAGGTCTGCACAGAGAGTGGGGTCACCAGCGAGCACCTCAAGGGGCTGCATGTCATGGTGCCAGGTACACGGGGTCTGGGTGTGGAGATGCTCCCCGAGGTGGTGGGGGCGGGGCCCAGCAGTGAGGACTGCTGTCTCCCAGACATCGTCCAGATGCACATCGAGACCCTGGAGGCCGTGCACCGGGAGAGCAAGAGGCTGCCCCCCATCCAGAAGGTGCGTGGGGGCCTGGTGGGGTGGCGGTGCCGGGGTCTGGGCTGCATCCTGAGGAGTCACTCCTGTGTCTGAGCAGCCAAAACTGCTGCGGCCACGCCTGCTGCCCGGCGAGGAGTGTGTGCTGGATGGCCTGCGCGTCTACCTGCTCCCCGATGGGCGTGAGGAGGGCTCCGGGGGCAGCGGGGGTGGCCCTGCGCTGCTGCCGGCAGAGGGCGCCGTCTTCCTCACCACCTACCGGGTCATCTTCACGGGGATGCCCACTGACCCCCTGGGTGAGCCAGCCTTTGGACACTGCCCTGCCCCGGCCCCACACCAGGTGTCTGGGGAGAGAAGCACTTTCCCTGCCTCTCCTTCCTCAGGGGCATAGGTCACTGATTCTCATCCATCTGCCCGGGCTCCTTAGCTCTGGGACCCTGAGACTGAGACTGCCCCTCTGGTCCCCCTGACTCTGTGCTCGGCCCATTCTCAGTGGGAGAGCAGGTGGTGGTCCGCTCCTTCCCGGTGGCTGCACTGACCAAGGAGAAGCGAATCAGTGTGCAGACGCCCGTGGACCAGCTCCTGCAGGACGGGCTACAGCTGCGCTCCTGCACATTCCAGGTGGGTCAGCGGGCGGGCCTGGGCGGGTGGGGGGGCTGCCAGCCTTGGGCGCTCCCGGCTCCCCTGTGGGGCTCTGCCCGGAGCTGTGTCTGGACCGAGCTGCATGGCTGGGATTCACGTGGAAGAGGCAACGCTGAAGCTCGTGCTCCTCAGCCGCAGGCGACACTGGTGGGCACACCCCTCAGGCCCCAGTGTGTCCACAGCAGGACAAGAGGCAGGGCTGCCCTTCGAGGCCATGCAGTGGGCCTGCCCCCGCCCCAGGGCCCATTGGCCACAAGTCCTTACTAGGAAAGCTCGCCCACCCTGTGGTCCCTGCCGGCCCGGCCACACAGCCCCCTGAGGCCTCGTGTCCGATGCAGCTGCTGCGGATGGCCTTCGATGAGGAGGTGGCGTCCGACAGCGCCGAGCTCTTCCGCAAGCAGCTGCACCGGCTGCGGTTCCCTCAGGACGTCAGGGACACCTTCGCCTTCACTCTGGGCTCTGCGCACACCCCCGGCCGGCCGCCCCGGGCTGCCAAGGACAAGGCTCCCTCCCTCAGGTGAGGCTCAGGCCCCAGGGCCGGGAACCCACCCCTCCTAGAAGCGCCGTGTGCACGTCCTGGAGCCCGTTCTCACTCTCTGACCTTGCGCACCCAGGACCCTGTCCCGGAACCTCGTGAAGAACGCCAAGAAGACCATCGGGCGGCAGTACGTCACTCGGAAGAAGTACAACCCCCCCAGCTGGGAGCACCGGGGCCAACCACCCCCCGAGGACCAGGAGGACGAGATCTCAGGTGGGGGACTGGGCAGCCCGGGTGGTCGCGGTGAAGGCCCTGAGTGTAGGGCGGGGGCCTGGTGCTCCATGGGTGACGCCTCATGTGCCTGGCCTGCCCAGTGTCGGAGGAGCTGGAGCCCAGCACACTGACCCCAACCTCGGCCCTGAAGCCTTCTGACCGCATGACCATGAGCAGCCTGGTGGAGCGGGCATGCTGCAGGGACTACCAGCGCCTGGGCCTGGGCACACTGAGCAGCAGCCTGAGCCGCGCCAAGTCGGAGCCCTTCCGCATCTCTCCAGTCAACCGCATGTACGCCATCTGCCGCAGGTGAGTGCTGGCGTGGGGCCACCGCTGCCATTCCCATGGCCTCTAGGAAGCCACAGTGCTGGGGGTTGGGGGCGTGCCCTTGGCCTGTGGGTGTAGGAGAGAACCTCTGCATGGCCTGTCCCTTGCGAGCCACCTCCCCTCATGTCACCTCCCGGCAGCTACCCAGGGCTGCTGATCGTGCCCCAGAGTGTCCAGGACAACGCCCTACAGCGCGTCTCCCGCTGCTACCGCCAGAACCGCTTCCCCGTGGTCTGTTGGCGCAGCGGGCGCTCCAAGGCTGTGCTGCTGCGCTCAGGGGGCCTGCACGGCAAGGGGGTTGTTGGCCTTTTCAAGGCCCAGAACGCACCTTCTCCAGGTACCTTCCCTCATCCCCATGCGTGCCCCGCACCCACGCGTGCCCTGCACCCACGCCTGTGCCCGCTGCAGCTCTGCCTCCCCACCAGGCCAGTCCCAGGCCGACTCCAGCAGCCTGGAGCAGGAGAAGTACCTGCAGGCCGTGGTCAGCTCCATGCCCCGCTACGCCGACATGTCGGGGCGCAACACCCTCAGCGGCTTCTCTTCGGCCCACCTGGGCGGCCACGGTGAGAAGTGCCCTAGGGAACCAGGGTTTTGAGGGGTTGCAGTGACATTTACGGAGGGCAGGCCAGTGAGGGGCAGAATGTCTGGGGTGTGAGGCGAGGAAAGGGCCCAGCTGGGACCAGGCAAGTGCCCTGAGCCCTGCCCTGACCATTCCTCTCCCCCACCCACCAAGCCCCTCAGCCTCCCTGTCTTCCCTGGATGCAGCACTCAGACCCCCATCTGGTATCTGTCCCTCTTTCATCCTCCCTCTCAGGCCCCCTGCCCATCTAGCCCATCTGACCTCCTTGTCTGACCGGCCCCTTAGGTCATGTCTGCACTGGTCTCCCCTTCCCTGTCCCCACCATGAGCTCCTTAATGCCCACTGGACCCACCATTCCCAGGTGGGGCCATGCCCCAGCCCTCTCCTTGCCTCTCTCCACACCTGGCCCTGCCTGTGAGCTTGCACCTGTCCCGATGGCCTTCCACCTTGCATGGCGGGTCCCATCGTCCTGGTCTGCAGAGAAAGCTCCAGGCCCTGGAGGTCAGGGCAAGGGCCCAGGGGCCATCAGCACACCCGCCCCATGCCACAGGGATCCCAGGTGCTGGGCGATTCAGGAGCACGTGCTGCTGTCCACAGTGGGGAGGGCCTGTAGAGGTGGTCTGGCCTCCTGGGCAATAGGCGGGAACCTGCTGGGGAGGTAAGCCAGGTGGGTGCTGGGTATGGGGAGAGGCTCGGATGGAAAAGCTGCCCACAGGGCCTCATTCTGGAATGAGGGAGGAGGGTCCTCCTTGGGGATCTTACTTTAAGGCAGTTCTTCCCACCTGATCCCATCTGACCCTGTCTCCCCCATTTGCCCCCCACTTCATTGTCCCTGGTCCTGGATCCTCACAGATCCCTGGGCCCTGTCTAGCACACCCTCTTGGCCTGTCACATGCTGGGCTCCTTGAGGGTTGGTCCTCAGACTCATGACTCCAGCCACCATCCAGCCCACACTGGTCCCCGGGGCCTGGTGGGCTCTCCATCTGTGTTGGGAGGCCTTGTCTCCACCCTGGAAGTGTCAGGTCAGGGGAGGCGACTATGCTGGCCTGACCACCACCTGCACCCCTCGGCCTGTAGCTCCGCTGACAGTGATGGTGTCCACCTGGGGCCTTGGTGGTGGTAACTGGAGGCTCCACATTTGCAGCTGGCCTGGCCGTCGTGGCTCAGTATGGGTACCACACGCAAGCCCTTCCCCACAGTCCCCGCCCCCTGGGGCAGACGCCATGTGCAGGTCACTTCTCAGTCAGGTCCCTTCCTGGTCCCCTCATTCCTGCCCTCGTGCTCATCTGTGTTTGTCTGGGCAGTTGACTCGCTGGGGCAGTGGGGCCTGTGGGGCTGCCAACTTCACCCGTGGGCCAAGCCTTCCAGAAGCCCAGGTGACGTCCTGAGTCTCCCTGCTGCCCACCCTGGTTCCTGAGTTTGCGGGCCTCCCTGCCACCAGGCCCCTCAGCCTGGCCCAGGCCCCACGCCCCTCCCTATGGCAGAGGGGCTCCAGAGCCCATGGGGGCCTCGCCCTCCCGGTGAGCCCGGAGGGTCCCGCCCACACCACACCTGCCCCACGGTGCTCACTCTGCTGTCGCAGCCTCTTCACGGGGCTCCATGCTCCCTGTGTCTGTCACCCTGGGCCGTGTTCCCTCGTGGGGATGAGCTCCTGGGTTGGCCTGGCTGGCGGCTGCCCCTTGGGACCCAGACCTCACTCCCCCGCACTCTGCCAGGAGCATCACTCCTATTCGATGGCTGTGCTTCTCCAAACATCAGAGCCCCCTTCAGTGTGACCTGCGGCCCTGCCAGAGGTTCTGAGTGGTGCCCGCACTGCAGGCCTTCTGTCCCCATCCCCGCCCCTCCTGTCACCTGGGCATCTCTGACTGTCCCACTTTGCCGCCTCCCACCATTCCCCAAGCTCAGCGGCATGTGGGTCCCAGCCCAGGCTCTGCCTGTGTCACAGGGACAAGCTGTGTCCTCGCTGGGGGTGGCCGTGCCTCCTGCCTCCAGGCCAGAGGGACCGGTATGGTGCTTGTCCATGGAGAGCCATGGCGGGCAGGGCAGAGGCGTCCCTGCTGCCTCTCCGCAGAGGCAGGCCAGGCTGAAGCAGGGCTGGGCTGTGCTCAACTGCACCTCTGCCCCGTTGTGGGCTGGGAGCTCCCAGGACCTGGGCCTCCCCTGCCGCTCTGCCCGGGTCGAGGCCTTGTGGGGCCACAGAGTCTGCAGGCCCAGGCACGGGTCACAGAGGAGGTGTTTGCAGGAAAGCCCAGGGCTCCTGCCTCCTCTGACCCCTCCTACCCGCCCCCAGCCCTTCACTTTCTGGCTGGACCGCTAGGGGCCCAGAGGGCCTTGGTGCTGACCCCTGCCATCCATGGGCCCCCAGGGGTTTGGGGAGAACCCAGCCCTGCACCTGGCCCCTTGGGCCACAGGACCCCCCGTGCTGGGCAGACACGGGCCTGGGCCAGGCCTGAGCCTCCTCTCTGCTGTACCTCCAGTGCCCCGTCCCCGAGCCAGGGTCACCACGCTGTCCAACCCCATGGCGGCCTCGGCCTCCAGACGGACTGCGCCCCGAGGTATTGTACCGGCCACGCAGGCTGGCTCCCCCACACCTGGCACAGATGCCCCCGTGTGACTGAGTCGTCGTGGGCACTAACGTCCCCCCATGCCTGCACTAACGGCCCCCCACCGCCCTGGGCACTAACTCCCTGGCACGAGTCCTGCCCTCCCCAACATGAATGCAGGCATAGGCCCCACCCCCAGGTAAGTGGTGCCCAGGCCGAGCTCGGGTGCTCACCTGCGGTCTCTGTGCAGGTAAATGGGGCAGCGTCCGGGCCAGCGGGCGCAGCGGTGGGCTCGGCGGTGACGTGGGCTCTCGGCTAGCAGGCAGGGACACGCTGGCGCCCCCCCAGGCCAATGGGGCTCCCTCCGACCCAGGCTTTCTGCGGCCTCAGCGTGCAGCCCTCTACATCATTGGGGACAAGGCCCAGCTCAAGGTGACTGGGAGAGCATGGGGCTGGGTGGGCACCTGGGCTGGCACACGGGCTCACCGTCTGGCCTTCTCCAGGGTGTGCGGCCGGACCCCCTGCAGCAGTGGGAGCTGGTGCCCATCGAGGTGTTTGAGGCACGGCAGGTGAAGACCAGCTTCAAGAAGCTGCTAAAGGCGTGTGTCCCAGGCTGTCCTGCCACTGAGCCCAGCCCAACCTCCTTCCTGCGCTCTTTGGAGGACTCGGAGTGGCTGACCCAGGTCTGTGCCTTCCCCTTCCCACCCTCATCACAGCCAAGGGCTGTGCGGGCGGGTGTAAGGCCTCCCCCCCACCTGTTGCTGCAGGCAGCCAGGGTCTGGGCTCACCACAGGACACTGTGGGCCCTGGGGGGAGGCAGGTGGCCAATCCCCACCTGGGCTGGGGCCACTGCTGTCCTTTGGGGGTGGCTGAGCATCTCCAGCAGAGGTGGCCCTTAAGTTCTGGGGGCCTTCAGAGGGTGGGAGGCAGCAGGGGTCAGTGCCCAAAGCAGAGCGTGTCCATTGGTGTGGCACGCCCTCGCCAGCTGCCCCTGCATGCAATGTCTACAAGGCTGCCACTCCTGTGGATGTGTGGGTGTGGGGCTGGTTGGGGCTGGGCCCTGAGGGCTGCTGGTTGGTCCTGCAGATACATAAGCTGCTGCAGGTATCGGTGCTGGTGGTGGAGCTCCTGGACTCGGGCTCCTCCGTCCTGGTGAGCCTGGAAGACGGCTGGGACATCACTACCCAGGTGCGCAGCAGACCCCAGGCTGGGTGGGCCAGGGTGCCCTGGGAGCCTTCCTGAGAGCTGGTGGTGCCGGCAGGTGGTGTCCCTAGTGCAGCTGCTCTCGGACCCCTTCTACCGCACGTTGGATGGCTTCCGCCTGCTGGTTGAGAAGGAGTGGCTGTCCTTCGGCCATCGCTTCAGCCACCGCGGGGCCCACACGCTGGCGGGGCAGAGCAGTGGCTTTACGCCTGTGTTCCTGCAGTTCCTGGACTGTGTGCACCAGGTGAGCAGGTGGCGTGGCAGGAGGGCTGAGCCCGGGGACCTGGTCAGGCAGGCAGGTTCCTGACCCCTGACCCCACACAGGTCCATCTGCAGTTCCCCATGGAGTTCGAGTTCAGCCACTTCTACCTCAAGTTTCTCGGCTACCACCACGTGTCCCGCCGCTTCCGGACCTTCCTGCTGGACTCGGATTACGAGCGCATTGAGCTGGGTAGGGCGCAGGTGGCCGTGAGGGTCGGGTGGGTGCAGGCTGGCTGGTGGGGCTCACTGCTGCCTCCTGCAGGGCTGCTGTATGAGGAGAAGGGGGAGCGCAGGGGCCCGCAGCCCTGTAGGTCTGTGTGGGAGTACGTGGATCGGCTGAGCAAGCGCACACCCGCGTTCTACAACTACATGTACGCGCCTGAGGACGCGGAGGTGAGCAGGGCGGGGCCTGGGCGGGCCGGTGAGCCCTCCCTAGCCCAGCTGCTCACACCACCCCTGCCCCCAGGTCCTGCGGCCCTACAGCAACGTGTCCAATCTGAGAGTGTGGGACTTCTACACCGAGGAGGCGCTGTCCGAGGGACCCCCCTACGACTGGGAGCTGGCTCAGGGGCCACCAGAGCCCCTGGAGGAGGAGCGGCCGGACGGGGGCGCCCCCCAGAGCCGGCGCCGGGTGGTGTGGCCCTGCTACGACAACCGGCCCCGGGCCCAGCCCGACGCCATCTCACGTCTGCTGGAGGTGCGTGTGGGTGCCTGGCATTGCATTGGCCCTGCCCCTCACCCACCTGCAAATTGCCCGCCAGCCTGCAGTGGCCCAGGCTCCCTGTGGCAGCTGTCATGACCTGCAGGGTGCGCTCCTCTGGCCACCTGTGGGCTCGGCCTTGGTGGGAGACACGGTTTTCTCAGGTCCATGGTGGCTCCGGCCCCTGCTTCCTCACCCCCAAGACGTGAGCAGTGGCTCTTCCTGTCCACCTGCCTCGTGTCCCCTTCAGAAAAAAACGTGCCTGTGGGCCTGTAGGCTTGGGGTGGACTTTGGGCCTCTCCTCCGCCGGAGGTCCTGTCTCCTCTGTCTCAGGAACCAGGATACACTGGGGCAGACACCCTGGGAAGGAGCCCTGTGAGCTGCGGGGAGAGGCTGCGGTGAGACAGGGCGGCCACCCAGTAGCCAGAACTCTCCATGGTGGCTGAGTGGTCAGGCGGCCATGGGCCACAGGAAGGTTGGCACTGCCCACAGTGGGCTGCGTGGCTATTGGGAGAGTATCTAAGCCTCTTGGAGCTTCTGTTTCCTTGTGGGGAGAGTAGAGATGCCAATCCCTGCGTCCTGGCCTGAAGGCACTGTCACCAGGGGCTCGGGGGAGCACAGGGTCACAGTGCTGTGATGGAGGCGACCCACAAGCACACAGAAGAGACTCAGGTAGCACTCACAGACTTGGGGTCTGGCGTGAACCGTGCCAACTTCCTTGTGACCAACACCCATGTGGCACGTTCTTGCCTGGGCTCTGACTGGTCTGTCTCTGCCCTGAAGGTGAGTTTCTCGTGCTCAGAATGTGGTTGGGTCTCCTTCTCATCTATTCTGATGGTCTCCATCTCTCATTGGGATTTTTAGTCCCTTTACACTTAATGATTACTGTGGTTTGGTTGAAATCTAGCTTGTTTGTATTCTATTTATTTACTTTTTGCCTCTTTCTTTTTCCCTAGCAGTTGAGTAGTTTTTAGTGGTGTTCCCTGTTACCTGTTCTATTAGGCTTTTGGGCTCCACCTCTTTGTGTTGTTCCTGGTGGCTGTGAGGGACCACAGGAGTTCCCTTATCCACCCACGGTCTCAGTTACCTGTGATCGACCATGGTCCAAAAACATTAAATGAGAGTCTGCAACACCTCTTCAGTTTTAAGTCGGACGCTCTGCCGAGTCACGTGATGGGATCTTGTACCGCCCCGCTCTGCCTCGGCTGTGAACCCTCCGTGTCCAGCGTCCACGTGCTGTAGACACTCCCCCCTGTGAGCCCGCCTGTCATCGTCTTGGCCATCAGATCGCCTGTCGTGGCGTCGCAGAGCTTGCGAGGTTGCCCGTATCTCACTGAACAACGGCGCAGAGCCACTCACGTCACTGTCACTACAGCAGACAGCGTGTTTTGTTACGAGCTGTCCTTGGCGATCCGTTCCTGTGCCCGGTTGATGAATTGAACTTCACACGGGCCCGAACATACAGCGGGAAACCGCACAGCACACGTGGTGCTCAGTGCTGCTCACGGTTTCAGGCATCTGCTGGGCATCTGGGAACGTGTCTCTGGAAGAGGGGGCAGCCGAACAGTCTCCGTCTGTCTTGAGTTTCATGTGCCACCTTCCAGGCGGTGTCTCCCCACTCATCCCTGTCACACTGTCACAGTTCACATCCACCTACGGTATAAACACACATGTAGTGTGTTTACACAGGCGACTTGATTTTAACCAGAAGAGGAAACCAGGGGGCAGCCTTCTGCCTTCCCGCACTCCGTGTGTCTCGTCGTGCAGGCCTGCCGGCGACCGTTTCCTCGCTGCTGTTTACCTGCAGGCGTCTGTATTGCACCTGCATTTATTAAAGGTGTTTTCTTGAGGTGTAGAATTGCAGGCTGACAGGTCTTCACACTTAGTCGGGCTCTGATGTTTCCAATCAGAACTCGGCGCTTGTTCTTAGGCCTGCGAACTGCGTGCGACTCGGCCCTTTTCCTCCCACCGTCGCCTCACCTTCGGCCTCAGCGGTTTGACCCTCCGCTGGTTTGCCTCTGCACTCGTGCTTAGAGCTCTTCACGCGTCTCTAATCCGTGGGTGGGTTTTCCATCTTGGGCTGTTACTTCTTTCAGAAGTTTTCTCTGCACGGTCTCTCCCTACGTCCCCTGGGCCTTCATTGTCCCGTAGGTCACCCAGACCGTTTTCTCCTTCCTCTCTGCAGTTCATTCTGGATGATTTCTGTTAGCTTGTCTCCAGGTTCACTTCTCTTTCTTATGGGTATGTGCTCCTAAGCCTATCTAATGGATTTTTCATTTTAGATCTTTCTTTTTCAGCTCTAGAATTTCCATGGGGTTCTTTTTTAAATAGTTACAGACTATGGAGAGTCCTCACCCGTTCAACCATTGTGTCCGTCTTTTTCTTAAAACCTGACTTATATGTGTAACTTTTCCATTTCTTGTAGGGTAATTACCATACCCATTTCATTTCTGAGTCTGTTTAACTTTTCCCCTAAGTATGGATCTCATTTTCTTTTTTGCTTGTCTAATAATATATTTTACAGCCTGGACATTGTGGACTGTACCTTGTTGAGCATTAGGGTTGTGCTGTCTTCCTTTGGGGAGTCTCGAGTCTCAGCCTTGTGGTCTGTTAACGAGCTCGTGTGTCAGCCGGACCTTTTCAGGGGGTGCGTCTCAGCTTTGTTCATGCAGCTGGAGAGACGCCGCTCCTCTCAGCTCCAGGGGCACCACTCCAAGGGCACGGCCCGGCCAGGGTTTCCCCTGCAGGTCAGTGTGTTCGGCAAGGAACCCCACTCTGCTGTCTGGCATTCCCTCACTTTCCTGCAGTGAGGGCCCTCCAGAATGCGGATTGAGCTTACAGCTTCTCAGTAGCTGCTCAGGCCATGTGACATCTTGCCTGGTACATGGCACTTTAATTTGGCCAAATGCTCAGGCAGCCTCAGTGTGGATCTTTCGAGCTGTGCCGGTCCCTCAACTTGGACACTGCCCTGCGAGTCCATGCACATGGCCACCCCGCAGAGCTCCGCTTGGGCTCTGCGTCCCCACACTGTGGCCGTGGCCCTGGGGTCACCCTTCCTCAGGGTCCCAGTGCTGTCCAGTTCACGGCTTTCCATAGTGGGCTAGTCAGGGACTGCCTACGGTCACGGCGTCAGGTCACTACGGTCACGTGAGGAGGTAGAAGTCGAGCCATTTCTGTGTTCAAGTTGGCCGGCATTTCCATTGTCCCGTTTTTGAAGAGCACATGTCTTTTTTCTGGTAGGTTTGGGGACTTCTGTATTTCAGCCATTTTTTCCCTGTTTTGCTGTTTGGGGTTTGTAGTCCTCTCAGTGACGTTGTGTGACGCTTCCTGTTAGTCTGGTAGAGCTTCCAACTTTCTTACATGCTGGGTTTGTGCCTCCCCCATCCTGCCTTCTCCTGCTCTCAGTGACGTACGTCATACCTTTCCTTGCAGTCTGTTTTCTGTGGTGTCCTTCCTTTTTGTCTTTTCGTGTTCTAGACTGGATATTTTCTTCTGAATGATGTTCACTGGTTCTCCCCCAGGAGCTGCAACGGCTGGAGGCAGAGCTGGGCCGGCCCTCTGAGCGCTGGAAGGACACCTGGGATCGGGTGAAGGCTGTGCAGCGCCTTGAAGGCCGGCTAGATGGACGTGTGAGCAGGAGTATGGGGGGGGGGGTGCTGGGAGAGCTTGCGGCCAGGCGGAGGGGGAGCCGCCCAGCTGACACAGGCCCCATCTCTGGTCCCCAGGGCGCCCCCAGCTCCCTGCTGGTGTCCAGTGTACCCCACCACCGCCGCTCGCTGGGTGTGTACCTGCAGGAGGGGCCCGTGGGCTCCACGCTGAGCCTGAGCCTAGACAGTGACCAGAGCAGTGGCTCGACCACATCCAGTTCCCGCCAGGCCGCCCGCCGCAGCACCAGCACCCTGTACAGCCAGTTCCAGACCGCCGAGAGCGAGAACAGGTGCGAGGGCTGCACTGTGGGTGCTGCTGAGCAGGGGGCTCTCAGATGGAAAGCAGGGGCCTTTGGGGAGCTTCCAGTCACTCTCAGGTGGCTGGGGCGTAGGCTCACAGTTGCTTGGGAGCAGCAGGTGGGCTTGGGACATAGAACCAGTGACCGCAGCCAGGCCAGGGTGGCTGCAGAACGGGGACGGGCTGTGGGTACTGTGAGGGCAGGTGAGGTTGAAGTAGGTGCTCGGTGAGGCCAGGGCCTGGCACGCTGCACCCCACCATTGGGTGCACCCCCAGGCCACACTGCCACAGTCACCTCCCCAGACTTGCCTGCTATATGTTCCTCCTCGTCTGCAGCACCTGACCTGCACGTGGGGGCTCCAATGTGGGATCACGTGTCTGTCAAGTGAGGGCTGTGGGGGGCTTCTCCATCCCTTCTGGGCTTCTGTACCCCCAGAGCTTCTTCAGGGCCCCCGTCTAGTGCCCCAGCCTTGAGTCAGTTCGGGGGCAGGGGCCCATGGTCTTGCTGCCCGACTGGGCCTGTGTGGGGGGAAGGGCAGGGGCTGTGGTTTGGGCTTGCTGGGCCCTGATGGCCAGCCCTGTCCTGGTTCCGCTGCAAATGCAGGTCCTACGAGGGCACCCTCTACAAGAAGGGGGCCTTCATGAAGCCGTGGAAGGCTCGCTGGTTTGTGCTGGACAAGACCAAGCACCAGGTGAGTGGTCAGTGGGCACAGGGTGAGCAGGGCCGGGAGACCCTGCCCTAACATCCTCTCTCCCTCAGCTGCGCTACTATGACCACCGCGTGGACACGGAGTGCAAGGGCATCATTGACCTGGCCGAGGTGGAGGCTGTGGCGCCTGGCACACCCACCATGGGTGCCCCCAAGACCGTGGATGAGAAGGCCTTCTTTGATGTGAGATGTGGCCGGAGGTGGGGGGTGGGGGTGGGGCACCATGGATGGGGCCGTGGAGTCAGCCACCCTCCCTCCACAGGTGAAGACGACGCGTCGTGTTTACAACTTCTGTGCCCAGGACGTGCCGTCGGCCCAGCAGTGGGTGGACCAGATCCAGAGCTGCCTGTCAGACGCCTGAGCCTGGCCCTGCGCAGCTGCTCTGCGTCCAGTTACAGACCACTAGGGGTGGGCAGGGCCCCCCGGCCATGTTTACAGCCCCCGCCCTTGACAGTATTGTGGCCCGTCCCCAAACTCACGTGTACAGCCCCCTGCCCACCCCGCCCGCCCGGCCAACTTATTTCAGAGTCCTGGCTGAGTGCTGGCTGGGTGGCACCATGGTACAGCCCTCTCAGTGGGCCTGTAAATAGTCCATCCCCGGCCGCGTGGTGGCCCCGGCCGGCCCGCAGGCAACCTGTTCCCACAACCAGAGTCTATAAAGAGAACTAACTATGTGCCACACGCCTGCGTCTCCTCCGCCCACCCGCAGGCCTCCCCACCTGCCATCCATTTTCCAGGACCCAGGTCTACCGTGTGAGGGCCAAGTGCTGGTGGCCGGTCGTCCACGGCCCTGGGGGCCCCTGCTGGCTGGGGTGGTCTTGGAGCCAGCATGGCCTGAGGGGGAAGACCTCCCTCCCTGCCCAAGCAGCACCTGGTGTGAGGAGGGACAGTTTCCAAAAGGGGAGGTGGTGCTGGTTCCTCAGGTGGCTCTCTAGAGTCTGTCCAGAGGCCCGGCTGGGTGGGGGTGGCTGGAGGATGGGGTCATGGAGACGTGCTGGTCTCTGGTCAGATGGGACGGAGATGCTGAGGGTGGGCTGGAACTCAAGGTGCTCGAGGACATGGGGAAAGAGGGTGGGCACAGTCCTGTGCGGCCGGCTGTACCTGAGGCCTCTGTCATAGGAAGTCCATTCCATGTGCCCTCCCCCTCCCAGCGTGTCTTGGGGATAATGGACTCCTGTCCCCCACACCCATGGCCTCGTGTAGGGTGGGCAGCAGATGGGGTGTGGGCTTTACAGAGGCAGCACCTGTCAAGTGAAAGGTAAGCAGCAGGTGTGGACACAGGTGCAGGTGGGGCCCTCAGCTGGGCCATGAGGGGCACCTAGGTCCTCGATAGGTCACATGGGCAGCCCAACATCTGGGGAGCCCACAGGTCTGGATCTGGGGATCATGGGGTTGCTGGAAGGGGGGGTTGGTAGTGAGGCCAGAAGTCACCAAGGCAGGGGGCACCTGGGGCAAGGTCTCCGCAGCACTAGAGCTTCCTTGGAGGCCCTCCCCTGGCCCTGAGCAGCCAGGGTCAGACCCTGCGGGGCCACCACACTGCTCCAGGCAGCGCACAGGAGGAGAGCTCAGCACGTGCTCAGGGGCTGAGACTTGGCAGCACATCCCCGCCCCTGCTGGCGGGTTTAGGGCTCAGGGGGGCCTGCAGCTTCACAAAACGCAGGTTTGTCAGTAAGAATAACACAGCTTTATTGGGAGCTGGGGTTTCAGGTGCCCTGTCAGATCAGAACATTAAAAATGAACATCACACAACCCTGCAGGCCTGCCAGGGTGATGACCCTGCCCCGGACAGGTGCAGCCCCCACCCAGCACGGCTGGGGCCAGTCTCCGCTCCTGCATGCCCATGGCCAGCTCCTGCCAGGTGCCCAAATGCCCCAGAGTACCAGGACCGGCACACCCCTGCCAGGCCAAGAGGTTTTTTTAAGGCAGTCAAATTTTGCATCCTGGCTCCAAGGCCAGCTCCCGCAGCCACTGGCAGCTAACACCCGGTGCGGCCAGCCCAGCTCTGGACAGACACTCGTCTGAGACGGGGCTTCTTCACCGCAGCCGGATACAAAGTGCAAACACGGCTCTTTCTGCGTTGGTTAAAAAGTCAGTAAAAACCAGCTGGCAGCCTGTGGCGTCTGCCCGGCACTCCCTCGGTCCTCGTGGCGCCTCAGGGCCACGGCCCCGGCTCTGGCGGGCAGAGCGCACACCTGGAGCCTTATTGCTGTGCGTGGGGTCTGGCAGGCAGGAGTGACGCACGCTGGGCTGTCCAACTGGGTCCCACTGCCAGCTTTACCAATGCAGCATTTATTTTAAAATTAAATTAAATTAAAAAAGACAAATTGCATCACCAGGTAGGTTTTGATTAAGGGCGCCGTGGCTGGGTGGCAGCATCACACGGGGCCGTTGGAGGTGGCTCCTGCGGGCGGTGGTGTGTCTATCTTCCTGCAGGAAGAGGGGTGGGGTTGGGGCCCAAGGGTCCAAGGGTCCCTGTCCAGACCCCTTTCCCTGGCCCGACCTGCTCACCTGTCCTTTGTCACTGTCCCTGGAACGGCCACTGTGGAGACAGCTGGGCTGGCTGTGGCTGCAGTGGTGATGGCCACCATGGGCCCTGGGGGGATTGTTGCAGTGGCCGCCTCAGGGGCCACAGCGCCAGCCAGGGCAGAGGTGGCTTCAGGAGGTGCAGGGGAGATGGGACCTGGCAGCATGCCGGTGGCCCTGTGTGGCAGGCATGGGCTCAGCTGCCTGGGCTGTCCCAAGTTCCTAACATGCCAGAGACAGCCTGCCTGCCCCTGAGGCCTCCAAGCTCCCCCAGGAAGGCCCCCTACCATTCCAGACATGCTCCCCGTTACTGTGAATGACATGGGCCCTGGCACTGCCCTGACAGACCTCACCTGTGTCTGCCCAGATGCTCCCTGCCAGCCCAGGACTCCCTAGCCTGGCCCACACCTGGCCAGCACTTGCTTCCCCCGAGTGATGCCAACTCCAGCCGCACAAGGACCCCCGGGGGGCCAGCGAGGACAGGGTCAGGGGAGGGTCCTCAGGGACCTCGTGGTGGGGACCTCGACAGGCGCGGTTGGGCAGCACAAGGAACAGACACACTGGAGCCTGCAGACCACTCGCCTCGGGAAGGCACACGCCCACGGCAGTCCGAGCGGGCACGATGAGCCCCGTGCAGACTGCCCCGTGGGAACTTTGCTTTCAGAACTGACAGCGCCCTTTTCAGAGCACAGTTGGGTTTAAGAGGAGAGATTAGGAAGGAGTTGGAGAATTGTACGGGTCTTTAAGGAAACCAAGGGCAGGGGCCCAAGGGGACAGGCCGTGTCATCTTGGGGTCCCAGGACCAAGGGTGTTGTGAGCTGGAGCAGGACCCCACCAATGGGGTACACAGAGCTCCGCAGTAGCATAGGGACTGGGGTGGGGGACCCTGCCAGATGCCAGCCTGTCCTATCCGTGGGGGGGGGAAACCACAGAGGGCCCATCTCAGAGAACACCTGCCTCCTGTGTCACCTATCTGCTCTCTGACAGGTCCCTCTTGGGGTCAGGCCAGCAGGCCCCTCTCACATCCCACCAGGCCACCTGCCTCTCTTTCCCGAGTTTCCAAAACACAGCTCTCTATACCATCCCCTCCCCAACCCAGCCCAGCCCAGCCAGGGGAGGTCTGTCTGTCCATCAATGAATCCCAAAGGCTAGACTTTCTTCTTGAGTATGGGGACCGAGCATAAGGGGGCTGGGCTTGCAGGGAGGACACCCCCATCAGGGTTCGGTGGCAAAGTCCTAACACTCCCATCCTACCGTCCAAGTGTGATGGGCATTTCCCAGGTGGGCATGTGCCTCAGACTTGACACACACCGGACAGAATAGAAGCCTAGTCCTCTCCCCAACCCCTGGGGCCACCCCAGAGCCTGGAGTGGTGGCTCTGCTGGACCGGAACTCCGCAAGCCTGGCTGTTCTTTCCAGGGTGGGCCTATGGGTGGGGCAGCCCCATTCCCAGGACCCTGCGGCAGGACATTCAGGCCCTCTGTGCTGTCTCAACACCCGTTACCCGGGAGCATCCCTCCCCACAGAGCTCCCTCCATGGGGTCGCAGGGCCATCAGGCAGCAGGTTCTGCTGCTCCTGGGCGAGCCAAGTGCTGTGGAGAGCAGACCCGAGTGCGCCTGCACCCACCCCACCCAGCACACCTGGGGGCTGATGCGGGCACTGGGGGGGCCTCCCGGCCAGGACCCATGCTGACAGCCTGTGAGGCAACAGCCACCTTCTGCTCATCCTCGTTGCTGTTGGAGGCCACCAGGGGGGCATCCCTGGAGACACACACACTCCAGGCACATGGGGCAGCGGGGCCAGCTGCAAGACAGGGCGAGACACCGGTGAGGGTGGAGGGGCCCCAAACGCGTGTGGGCACGCGAGAGCTTCAGTCGGAAAACCTGGCACTGTCTTCCCCTGTGGCTTCCCACTCTCACCCCTCCCTGCGTGGCCCTGACACATGGTGGTCTCCATGCCTGTCTGGTGGGGGCACAGGGCCAGAGGCTCTGGACAGGCCCTACAGATGACACTAAGGCTGCACAGCGGGTGTGCAATGGCACAAGGCAGGCAGCCAGTAGTCACAGCAGCACAGACGAACGCAGGGGCTGACCCGTACTCCCAGGGTAAGGCCTTGCCACCCCCATCCTGGGCCGGCACCACCTCCTCCCACTACCCTGCCCTCAGAGCAGCTCTGACTCACGGGTTCTCTCCGGGCCCTGGCTCAGGCCACCCTGGGTGTCGCCTTGTCCTGTGACCACTGGGGAGCTGCACCCGGGCCCCGACTCGGAGCTGTGGACGAAGCCGAGGCTGAGGCCGTGCCGGGGAGACACTGTCCCAGAGGCGGACAAGGTTGCTCCGGCCTGCCCTGCCTTCCTTACCAGCAGAAAGGCTGGAAGTCAGTGAACTTGGCCCAGCCTTTCTCCTCCAGAGCCGAGGTACCAGGGGCGCTGGCCGCCCACACACTGGAACCCACGTCCATTGCTACTCCTGGGGCTGGAGCAGTCGGACTCACTGGCTCATCAAACACTGTCCACGTGGAGCCTGCCGGGGAGAGATGCATCGGCCCAGGTCCTTCACCAGGAGGTTGGCCCCTCCTGCCCTCAGAATCCCCAGCTCAGAGGCAGCAAGGGAGGCCCCATGGGAAGAGCTGCCCTCCCAACGGGCCTGGTGGCTGAGGTGGCTGAGAGGGGCTGCTGAGGACTGAGCCACAGCATTTGCCACCAGCCCCAAGTCCTCCCGGTCGGGTGATCGTGACAGCTCAGCGGGTGTCGGGCCCCAGAGAGCACCCACCAGGCACAGGGAGGCATTCCATCCTCCATCACCTAGGTCCCCCACCCAGCCTGAACTCAGTGCCCCAGGCGAGCACCTTCTGAGCCACCCTCTGTGCAGGGACCATCCTGAGTAGCGGCTGGAGGAGCCCCTGCCCGAGCCACATCCCTGTCGGCTTCCCTCCTGTCTTGGCCTTCACGGGCTAGGCCGTTCTCCGGGCAGCTTTCTGAGGCAGGAGGGCCCCCAAACCTGGAGGAGAAGCACAGTTAGGGCCATGCGGCCTCACAGCTGTGGCAGGGCCAAGGTGCATGAGTGTCCAGGGGCTTCCCTGTTTCTTAAGGAGGATCAGGAAAGATGGGCAGGCCGCGTACCTGGCTCTGGCCATGACCCGGGCAGCACAGTGAGTCTCCTTGTCCTCCCAGATGTCATCGTCCTCATCATCATCGAAGGGCTGGATGTGGTCACTGCAACAGGCCTCAAACAGAGCCACACTGGGCTGAAAGACCCCAAGTGTCCCACATGGCTCCTGGAGGGCTGGCCCACGGTGGCCCACAGCCTCGCAGGATGGGCCCCCACAGAGCAGCCCCTCTCCCCTGCTGTCCACCACCACCCTGTCCCTGACCCCCCCCCAACAAACACCAAGCTGGGGACTCACACTGTCCTCGTCAGCGTCGATGCTGAAGTTGATCTCTGCAATTCTGTCAAATGGAGCACTGAAAGGACAATGCGGGCACTCAGCACCTGGGCGGAAAGCATCACCTCAGAGGGCGCCTGCTGCGTGTGCTGATCGGACCCGGGCTGGAGACCTGAAGGAGTCTGTAGCCCAGAGCAGGTGGTGGCTGAGAGCAAGGCCAGACCTCCACGGCCAGGCCAGGAGTGTGGCTGTCACCGGGGTGGGGGTCCTGTGCTGTGCGCACCTGCCTTCCCTCTAGCTCTGGGATGAACACCTGGGTGGCTCCCACATGGCTACCGTGTCTCATCTGAGGGTGTCTGGGGGCTGTGGGGGCACACTCCGCCAAACTTGCCCACATGAGTCACACCTGGCTCTCAGCTGAGGAAATGGGGGGTGGGGGTAGCCTCTAGGGCTAGGCAGGGCCGAGCCACAGGCCTGGGACCTGGTCACCCTGAGCAGAACCCAACTCCATCCTTCCAAAAGGGACTGAGAAAGGGGTGGGGTGGGAGGCAGTGATGGCACAAATCAGGGTCATGGTGTGCAAGGGAGGCAGCCTCAAGTGACGTGCAGGATGCTGGCTGGAGCCGGGCTAGCAGGGTGGACAGCGAGCATGTGATCCTGGGGTCTCACTTGACACTGTCATCCTGGTCTGCAAACTCCTCATCATTGAAGCCAAACTGATCCACAAAGGCGGCTGTCATCTGCTGGACCTGGTACTCAGAGAAAGCCTGGGAGAGACAGTGTCGGGAGGCAGGCCTCAGACTCAGGCTCCTCCCCACCGCTGACCACTCAGCATGCGTGCTCACATGGAGTCACGGTCAAACAATCTATGTAACTTAAGTGGCCCATATGTCCCCAAAGGTCTCAACAATGTAAGTGGCTCTGGGGGACAGTAAGCACCTTCCCTGTGGCTGTTTGTCACAGCGGTCTGGTGAAGTACTGCCCGGGGTGCCCTAGAGGCCTCGGCACTGCCAAGATCGTGGGGAAGGGCCCAGCCACACCCACCTGCTGAAGGGACAGCTCGTTGGGGAACACGCCCTCCATGTCCTCATCCTCACTCGAGGGGTGGAGGTGGTGGGTGCTCACCTGCAGCAGCAGAGGGGTGGGTGTGAGCCTGTGGCCCAGGCCCAGGCTGGACATGGAGCACAGGCTGCAGGACACACGGGGCACAACCACATCGCACGCGCATGCCAGACGACCCTCCTCACCAGGTCCACGGCGTTCCTGCGGTTGGTCTCCGTCAGCGTCTCCTCCACGAAGCTCTCCCAGCGCCCTCGGCAATCTTCAGGGAGCCCTGTGAGGGAAGCACTGCTGGGTCCCCAGTGCCACCGTGGAGGGTCCTGGAGGGCCCCTGGGGTGACAGCTGAGAGCTGCTGGGACCTGCAGGGCCTCGAGAGGTCGGGCAGGCACAGAGCCCACCCTTGGCAGGTGTCAGAGACCTAAACTTACTTGGTGCACAAGGGACCCCGAGAGGCCCCAGCCACAGAGCAGCGGCACAGGCTTCTGTGACAAAGCGGCCAACGGCCTGGCCTCAACACAACCCACGGGCCTGTGTCTGTTTTTCTAGGGAGGTCAGAGCCTCAGAGAGATTCATACCCCAGAAACACTGAGGGAAGATACAATAAAGAGCTTCCTACATGCCCGTCATCCTCCAAACAGGGCCTTCAGTGACCTCAGCCCTTGTCACAGGCACCCAGGGACCTGGGAGCCTGACCCCCATCTGGAGGCCATGGACTGAGAACACCCAGCTGTCCCCAGGACTCCCCTGGCTCACACTTGCTCTGTGGCCAGGAGGCTGCCTCACTGGGACCACCTGGGGACCTGCCAGGGCCCGCCCCTGAAGCCCAAGGCATGAGAGACAGGAAGGGGTAAGGTCACGGGCCCCCAAGGTAGGGGTGCTACAGCATGATTCGGGGTAAGCCCTGAAGGTGGGGGCGGGTGGCAGGACCAGGGTGAAGGTCAGGCTGGGCCAGGGCAGGGCTGCTCAGGTTCAGGGAGCAGCTGCCAAGGGCAGGACTCAGGCGGGCGTGGGCAGCGTGCTCGTGTGTCTGGGAGCCGAGCCTCCACTGTGCAGACATCAGGGCTCCGGGGCCCAGGCCCACTCATAGGGAGACCCCCATGGGAAGGCAGGCCGACTGTCCAGTACCCATGCACCTGCCACCGGCTGGAGGGGGGGCAAGGCAGCCTTGGGCAGCCAGACCGGGAACAGGACTCACCTCGGATGACCTCGCTGACGGGGGTCTGCACGGGGCCCCTCTCCAGATTCCGCACCACCGCATTGGCGATCCGGGTGAGATGGCCCATGTTCCCACGCCTCATGCCACCAGCTGCCCTGAAAGTGGAGAGTGGCATGTGGGCAGCTGCTGGTCCTGGGCCTCACCTGCCAGGGCCCCCTCACTGCCTTGCCTGCAGGACATAGAGCACCTGCCCCACCTCCACTGGACAGCGGTGGGGCTCAAAGCCCACGCTCCCCACCCGCCCTGTGAGGCCCTATCAGCCTCTGCTGCCCTGCACAGCGGCTGCCGGGCACTGAGCCCCTCACAGCACTCAGACCGCTCCAGCTGCCCCAGCTCCTAGAGTCTCTCCCAGCACAACCCGGAGCCTAGCACCCAAGGGAACGCCTGGCCCAGCAGCAGAAAACACACAAAAAAGACACAAATGCACCCCTGCTGCACATGCCGACTGAGCACACCCTGCTCTAGGGACCCAGAAGGCCTCACTCACATGGGCTCTCTAGCTCCACAAGTCACCTCCCTCACTGAGCTCTAGGTGGGGGCCGCTCTTCCTGGCTTCTGTCCACCCTTCCCCCATGCAGTCATGAACACGCGGCTGTGTTCAGCTTCTCATCTGCCCCACACACGATCCAACACTAGGGCAAGTCCCAGTGTCCCAACAACCAGAAAGAGCTTCAGCTCCAGGAAATGTTCGCATGTCCACAAATAGCCCTTGAACCAGGGTGGACAGAGCCTGCTTGCCTGCTTTTAACCACGCACTTTCTCCTAAGACCCTGAGGATGCCCAGAAGAGGAAGCCAAGGTGAGTGAGCAAGCACACGTGAGCCGGAGACCAGGGCCAAGTGGGGGACAGTCAGGAGAGAGCGGGAGGAGGGTACGGCCACAGGGGAAGCTGGGGGCGGGGCACAAATGCGCTCAGCGCAGGGCCTCACCGGGCACCACATGCACTGGGCCCAGGGGAAGCTGCTGGCCCCTTCCAGCACGCTGACATTAGAGAACAGACACAAACTGGCGGGCTCCATAACAGCAGGATGTGAAGGATGAAACCAGGAGCAGCGGTCAGATCAGGGCAGGGGGTGGGGCTGCCCACACTGGACCCTGCAGGCTACCCTGGGGACCTGGGTGGTCAAGACTTTCAGGCAGGAGTGATACCACCTGCGTGTTTCAGAGAGAGAGGCCAGGTGGGACGGGAGGAAGCAAGAACTGGCCTGGACACTTTTCTGAGGGTTGGAGGGCTTAGTGAGAGAAATGGCTGGTGCTGGGATCGTGGACGGGGGAATTTGGGACACAATGTGGGCTCAGGACGGGCAAGAGGCCCTGGGAGCACAGCCCTGGCCTGGTGACCTCGCCTGGCTCTGCTGTTCAGCTCCCGGGCCTCCCCAGCAGTCCCAGCAGCTGTTTCCCTCAGTAGCAGGACCCCCTTCTGGAAAGCAAAACCTCCCTGGCAGCCCTGAGGCCCCACAGAGCCAGCAGGCACCGTCCCACGAACGCCCAGGGGTTCTCACTGTGTGTGGTCGTTGGCCTCCCAGGCCTCCAGGATCCTCTGGACCAGGCAGCACTTCTGGAACAGCTGGGGGCACATGTGGACTGGTCAGGGTCCAAGGGGCTGCATGCTCCCCTTCACCCTCCCTGGAACAAGTAGGCTTAGCAGGCAAGCGAGCTGGTGGTCTGGGGGGGAGCACCACGCAGAGTACTCCCAGATGAGCAGGAAAGAAGAGACACATCACGTCGAGGACATGTGCATGTGGACGCAAAAGGTCCAAAACCCAGGAAGGTTTCGCCTGTTCTTTGTGCTCTCTCTCTCAGGGTAGGGAGGGCAGCTCCCCCGTGCCATGTGACGGTTAGAAAAGTGTGGGAGTGGGGCGGAGGGGCCTCAGACAGTCTGCCTCAACATCAGTGCCCACGCGGTCTGGGTGGGGCTGGCCACACAGCAACAAAATGCCAGACACTGGCTAGACTTACGTGGGTCACCATTGTGTTCTCAAGGTGGCCGGAAGCAGCCTGAGGCGTCTCTGAGCCCCCATTCCCGGATGGAGGCTCCACCCTGCTCTCAGGCCCGTGGGCTTCTGCCCTGTCCTCCCGGACAGCATGGGAGAGAATAGCGGCTATGCATAGTTCCACTTGGAAGTGCAGAAAGTTATTCCAGGTGTACTTGAAAAACAGGTCCTGGGGAAACAGGGGATGGAAGGCAGTCCTGGACAGGTCTTCTTCCAACCAAGGGACCACTGGAGTCAGCACACTGTCCCACAGGCCGGGGCAGCTGGGCAGGCGCTGTTCTGGGAGAACCTTTCCCAGGGGCCCAGTCTCTGCTCTCATCGGAGTGCTGCCCACGGGTCAACCTCCTATCTGCGAGTTAGAAGCTTAACTCATTCTATCCATCCCTTTCCCCCTTGCCCCTTCCTTCTCTCTCTCTCCCCACAACCCCCCCACATATGTATTCCTCACCTGAGAATATATTTATTGATTTTAGGGAGGGAGGATAGGGGAGAAGGGGAGGGAGGGAGAGAGGGAGAGAGAGAGAAACATCGACGTGAGACAGAAACATCGACTGGTTGCTTCCTGTACGTGCCTGACTGGGGACACAAGCCCGACTGGGGACCAAATCCGCAGCCCTCCGGTTTACAAGACGATGCTCCAACCAACTGATCCACCTAGCCAGGGCGAAGCGTGACTCATTTTTAGCCTCTCTCTTTATCAGTGTGTTTTTAAAAGGCTGTGTATTTCCCAATGAAATCTACTTTAGCTACATTCTACATATTCTACTAGGTAGGATTTTTATTCTTCCTTTATGATTTTATTTTAACCCATGGGTCACTGGAAGTACGTTACATTTTCAAACAGACAGGAGGGACGTGAAATCAGGAGATGCCCTCGTAGACACTGCCCACAGGAACCCAGAGGGGCCCAAACCTAAGCTGCACCAGCTGAAGCCGGACGAGGCTAAGTGAGGACGCGGCAACCCCACTCTCACAGCCTCTCCCAGGCGAGGGGGGTGGGGAGATAGCAATGACAGCCTGCCCCTGAGTCTCTGACCCCACAAGCCAATAGTGAGGCACTGGTCGGGGAGAGGTGACATAGGGGCACCTCTCTGCATCCCCACAGCCACGTCACCTCACAGAGCAGGGGTGCCACAGCAACCTACATCCCAGACTCTGCTGCCTACTCAGAGGAAGGACTGGAAAGGGGAGGGGGGAGGGGGCAGGAAGGGGGGCTGCAGACTCCACTGGGGTGTGAGTTGGGCCCCTCCTTCACACCATGGACACGGCCGTGGGAATGAAGGCAGAAAGCCCACCTGCTGATGTGACCTAGAGGAACGTTGCAGGTGGCTTCATTGTTCAACAGTCAGACCCAGCTCCCAACATAGGAAAGCCCAGACCAGATGTTCACTGGTGAATTCTACCAAACATTAAAAGAAGACATAACAACATCAACCCTTCCCAAACTCTTCACCAAAGCTGAAGAGGATGACCACTCCCTAACTCCTTCTACGAGGCCAGCGTCACCCTGACACCAACCAAAGCCAGAGAGACGTCGCAAGAAAAGGAAACTACAGACTGATGCCCTCTGTGAGCGCTGATGCAAAAACCCTCCACAGAGCACCAGCAGAGCGGGTCGGCAGCACGCCAAACGGATCACACACCATGGCAGAGCGGGACCCACTCCCGGAACACAAGGACAGTTCACCGTGACAAGCAAACACTACACCTGGTTGAGGTCCACTGACCGAAGGACAACCGCTATGTTATTATCTCAACTGATACTGAAAAGCATTTGACAAAATTCAACAATTTTTTAAATAAAACACTTACTAAACTAGGAATAGAAGGATACTTCCTCAACATGATAAAGGGCATCTATGACGAGCCCTCAGCAAACACGCACTAACGCCGTGGTGACAGGCTGCACGCCCGTCCCCAAGCCCAGGAGCCACTTCTGCTCAGCGCAGCTCTGCAAAGTGTCGCCAGAGCAGTTAGGAAAGAAAAAGAAATGAAAAGGGTCCAAACTGGAAAGGAAGAAGTAAAATGACCTCTTTTCCCAGATGACACGATCTTACATGAAGAAAATTCTCCAAATGTAAAGCAATTCTAAGAAAGAAAATCAGCACATAAAAACCAGTTGCATTTCTAGATACTAACAATCGACAACCTAAAAAATTACAAAAATTCCATTTACAATAGCTCCCAAAAGAATAAAACACCCAGGAATAAGTCACCCTAGGAGGTAAAAGACTCATACACGGAAAACGACGGGACACTGCGAACAGAAATTAGGGGCCCACATAAACAGACAGACACCATGTTCGTGGGCTGGAGATTGATTTTGTCACGTGACACCACCACCCAAAGTACTTGGCCTGCAAACGCTGTGCAGTCTACCAAATTCCCACCCATTGGTCTTTTTTGGTAGAAATAGAAAAACCCACCCTAAAATGCATGTGGAATCACAAGGGAGACCTAAAGATAAAAATGTCATAAAGATTTTACTTCTTTTCAGAGAAGAAGGGAGGGAAGGAGAAGGAGACAAACACCGACCAGATGCTCCCCTACACTCCCCAGCCAGATGAACCTGCAGATCAGACATGTGCCCTGACCAGGAATCAAACCAGTGACCCTCCGTGTGCAGGGGGTGCCCAACCGACTGAGCCACACCAGTCAGGGCCGAAAAGACAAAATCTTGAGAAAAAGAACAAAGTTGGACTCACATGTCCTAAGTTCAAAACTTGCTACAAAGCCGCAGTAATTGACAGAGTGGGGTCCTAGCAGGAGGACAGACATACAAAAATGACCATTTCAGTGAAGAAAGGAGTCTTTTCAGCAAATGGGGCTGGGAAACTGGGCATCTACATGCAGAAGAAGTTGGACCCTTACCTTATGCTACATACGAAGTCTGTCCAGAAGGTATCCAGCCTTGTACTATGAAATACACATTTATAAAAGGAGACAGAAGATACGGGCCAGGTCCCCACTTCAGGGGTGTGAAAGGCAACGATCGATGTATCTCTCGCACATGGATGTCTCTCTCCCTCTCTTTCTCCCTCCTTTCTCCTCTAAAAGTAAATAAATAAAATCTTTAAAAAAAAAGATACAAGAAACATTGTAATAGGGCAATGATGCCTCAGACCCCTTCAGAGTAGGCACCTTGGGACCTCATGCAGCTCTCCCAGCATCTCTTCCACTGTTCAAAACACTGCAAAATCCTTTGTTGGAATTGCCACCAGCTGCCCCATCATATTTTCCTGAATCTCACTGACAATCTGAAATCTCTTCCCTTTCAAAGATGACTTCAGTTTTGGGAAAAGCTGTAAGTTGCAGGGTGCCAAATCTGGGCTGTGGAGGTGCTGAGTCACCTGGGTCGCCCATCTTTGCTGATTGCAGCCTGTACACCCTCAACACTCCCAGGTGTTCTGCTTGGTGCAGGCCTTCCAGAACGTGGGTCACTTCCAACCACCTTCAAAGTGTTTGTGCCACACTTGCATTTGCACTGGACTCACTGCGTTGTCCCCAAAAGACTTCTGAATCATCCAAATAGTTCCCACGGAGGAACGTTCAAGCTTAACACAAAATCTATGCAGATGTGTTGCTCTCCTCGCTCAGTCATTTTGCACATGACGGCCACACAGCACACGTGCTCACTCAATGGCGTCTACTGCCTGCACTGACTAGTACAGTGAAGTCGTCATTGTTCACGCATGTGCACTCCAGCCCACTCGCCTTGGCTGCCAGGTCACATCGATGTTGCACAAACCGTTCTCATGACATTAACAATGGCTGGACTTCTTCCGGACAGACCTCGTGTACAAATTAACTCAAAATGGACTGAAGACCTGATAGAGCTAAAATTATAAAACTCTTGAAGAAAACATAGGGGTCAGTTTCATGACAGTGGATTTGGCAATGATTTCTTGAATATGACACCAATGGATAAATTGGACTTCATTAAAATTATTAAAAACTTGTGTGTCAAGCGGCACTACTGACAGAAAGAAAAAACCCATAGAATGAGAGAAATCATGTATGTTAAAACCTTGATCTACAACATGTAGAGAACTCCTACACCTCAAAAACAACCAAAAAAATCAAACCACCTGATTCGAAAACGGGCGAAGGATTTAGACAACTGCCCCAAGCAGATATACAAGTACCCAACAAGAGCACATGAAAAGACGCTCAACATCACTAATCACTAGGGAAATACAAATCAAAACCACCGTGAGACACCATTTCACAACCGTTGTGATGGCCATTATTAAAGAAGAATGACAAACGAGTTTGGGCGGCCTGTGGAGAAACTGGAGCCTTCAGACACCGCAGTGGGAATGGGAAACGCCGGGGCTGATGTGGAAGACGGGCGGCTCCTCGAAAGCGTGAACACAGAACTGTGAGTGGCCCGTCAACCCGACTTACGGAGAGGGACTCAGAAGCAGCGAACGCAAGGACTCGAACAGGCGTCTGTGCTCCCACGTTCCCAGCAGCGCTGGTCACGGCAGCCAGAGGGGGACGCAACCCAAGCGTCCCTCAGCTAATGAGTGGGAAAGCCAAGTGTGGCCTGTCTGTACAATGGGAGACTGTTCGGCCACAAAAAGGAGGGAAACTCTGACACCTCCCACCACATGGTGAGTCTTGAGGACGTTGTGCTCAGTGAAATAAGCAAGACACACAGGGCCAAGCACTGCGTGAGATCCCACCAGCAGCCAAACTCAGAGACAAAAGGTAGCAGGTGGGCGCCAGGGGCTGGGGGAAGGGCACGGGGACTGATTGCTCAGCGACTGATGTTTCTGTTTGAGAAGACAGACAAGCTCTGCAAATAGAGATGCAGCAGCCGTATACATTGTAAATGTACTTAACATCGCTGAATTAACTGTGCACTTAAAAATTACTAAGTTAGGAAATTTTAGGTTACGAATTTTTTATCACAATAAGAGTGAGAATTTTTTTTAAGAGAAGAAAAGGAAAGGAGGTCTTTCGTAATCCTGCTGGGATTTCCAAATGCTGGATGAACTTGCAGGGGCCAGTACTCCAGGCCCAGCTCTACGGCTGGCTCCTTCTGGGATGACAACTTGAATTTAAAGAGATCTCAGCTTCCTGGGAGAAGAGGCCCAAGGACAAGGCTGAGGAGAAGCAGCCTGGGACCACATCTGCCTGGGGTGCACACTCAGAGCAACTGTGATGCCCACCCCCATCAGCCTTCTGCCTGTCTGGCCCTCTGCTCAGACGCCCAGGGCATCCTCCAGGCCACCGCAGGTGTCTGTGGAACGGAGAAGTGTTCTCACTGGCTTTGACAAGTGTGAGGGTGGCCATGTCGTGGAGAGTGAGCAGCTGCCTGCCTGCGAAGGGCCCTGCCCTTTGGAGTTTGCCAGACGCACCCACTGGTGTGCGGGGGGTGGGGTGGAGGCGGCAGCGGCATCCGCTCACCAGCAATAAGCCCATGGTGTTGAGCCGGCAGAGCTCCTGGTTGATGCTGGGCGTGTTCGTGTGCAGCAACGCGGCCATGAGGCGGGCTCCGTGCAGACGGGCGTTCCCGAGGGGCTCCTCCAGCACACCAATGGTGGTCAGGATTGCGTTTTTCTGCAAACACAGAAGCACCGCCCACTGGGGCCTTGCAGCCCAGTGCCACACTGGCCGCTGCTCAAAGGGCCAGGGCTGCTGCTCCACAACGTGGGCCGGCCTGGGGAGGAGGGCAGGGTGGGGCTTCCTCAAGGCAACACTGCCTATAAGAGGAAATGATGGATCACAGAGTACGGGAGAGGGTCCGCCATGCCCAGAAGCCCAGGGCACTCTGGTCTCGGCCTGCCAGCCACAGGGTGTGCACCTTGGCATAGGAGCCATTCATGCAAGCTGGGGACAGCACTCTTGGGGGACACCTGTGAGCACTCTTGAGAGAGCCCGCCTTGCCAGACTGCACATGGGTCTGTTCTTATTCCGCACATGCAGCATAATACCATCTACCTTTTCATTAACAGAATGGCCCAGAATCCCTGCCTTTGTGAAGTTTACTTTCTAGTGGGGGAGACAATAAGCGAGTTCATAAATAAAACAGTGTATCAGATCATGGTGGGTGCTAAGGAGAAGCACCAAGGAGAGGAAAGGGCTGAGACTGGGGGAGGGTCTAAGTAGAGTTGGGCAGGCAGGGAGGCAGGCCAAGGTGGTGGTGAGGGAGTAAGCCCCCCTCAAGCCACTGAGCTGAGCAAAGGGCCTCCACTGGGACCCTGACTCAGAGGCCAGTTCCTCAGAGTCAAGGAACTTGGATTTTCAGATGACTTCTATTTCAGAAAGCAAGTCATCTAGGGGCTACAAAATGCCCAACCCCCAGGTTCCCCACAAGAACAGGCAGACATTCAGCAGATGTGGGTCTGAAAACAGGCCTCTGGCATCTGCCTGGTGCTTCCCAAGTCAGGGTCCGGGAACAGCAGCATTTGAGTGTGTTCACTAGTCCCGGGTAGACCGTGGGGTGCTTTACTTGTGTGAGGTCCTGACCTTTGGTGGGTGGAGCAGGAGCTGGTGGAAGTCCTTCAGCCGTGGCTCGATGCCGCGCAGGACACTGTCGCTGACGGGGCACAGCCTCTCCAGTCCCTGAGAAAAGGAGTCCACCAAGCCCTCTGTCCTGTGGATGAGGAAGCAGATGGAGACGGGGACATGCCCAGGCCTCTGTCAATCCCACTCTCCTCTCAGCCCAACGTCCCCACTCATCATCTCCAGAGTGCTGTGGTGACTGGTACGGAGAGCAGAGAGAGGCACCTGAGGCCTTCAGAAAACGTTCCCAGGTGATAGTCCAGAGTTCCACCGCTCAGCTGGACCCTGGCAAGCTAGTGGTGTCACACCTCTGCTCCCCTCCTGCTTTGAAAAGACCCACAGCTGCCCCCACCTCTGGGCTGAGAAACAGGAGACAGGACCAGCCCACCCCATCCTTCTGGCTTTTTCCAGCTGATTCTTCTGAGGCCCAATTCTAAAATAATACCCAACCGTCACAGGAGAAAGAATCGGTTGGCTCCATGCCTCCCTCACTGTCACGCTGCCCCTTCATCATGTGCAAGCTGGGGCCTGGCCCGCAGCAGCCCTGCTGTTTGCAGAAGAGCCTGGGCTTCCCACAGTCACAAAGGCACAAACCCAATGTTCTAGTCACTTAACTGGAGAGAACGATGACAGCACTGCAATTCTCTTTTTGGGTAAAAACTGATCAATATGTACTGGTATCAGAGAGAGGGAGAGACTAATAATCTTACTACCAAAATTAAGCCAATTTGTTGTTTTCTTGTTCTTTCTTTTTAAAAAAGCATAAGCTATCAGTGCTGGGCTAACCTGCAGTTCCCTCTGACGCAAGCACACGCGTCGGGACGTGTGTGGGAGGCCCACCAGCCACACCTGCCCCACGGACGTGTCCAGAGACACTGTGCAAACAGGCAACAGTGAACGGCTGCAGGCAGAGGTGGAAACGTGACTGATGGCTGCGGTCGAAGGGAACTTGGCCCGAGCCGCGGATTTACCTTTTCAACAAGGAGAGTCTATCCACGGGCTAGGTGCACAGCTGAAAACCAGTTAAGAACAACACGCCAGACAGCTCCTTTGAGCCCCTGGCACTGCTGCATCCCCTCAGCTGCCGCGCAGTGGTCTCCCTCGGGAGAGGCGCTCACCCAGCCCGCCGCGCTTCCAACAAGGCCAGCAACACCTGAGTCCCACTGACGAGGCAGCTCTCGGTCTGGTCTCCATCAAACATGTTCCTCAGAAGCTGCTCCACACAGTCCTGCCTGTCGGACACACACACGGGTCACTGCTAGGCGCAGCAGATACAGACAGAAAGGACAGTCTCCCCTCCCAGTGGAGGTAGGTCCCCCTGCTAGCCTGGACTCACTGGACCTGCCGGGAGGGCCCTCCCATGAGAAACAGGCCTGTCAACGTAACTCTGGATGGGGGTGAGCATTTCACAAGCAGCTCATCAGAATCTGAGCCAGAGGAGGTGGCTTCGTCTGCCATCTGCCAGTGTTCAGAGAAGGGCTTTGAGCCGTCCTCGTGACTCGGGAAGCGCCCAGCACCACCCACCGGCCAGGCCCGCCAGAGCCCGGCCATCACTCACGACTCCAGCACTGCAAGAAGGGGGTCCGGCTCCGGGGCCTCTGGCAGCTGGCCGCCCTGCTCCCTGCCCAGCCGGACAATGTCACAGAGAGTCTGAGAAGCGTTGGACTGCCTCTGCAAAGACAGGGACACCGCACTGTGTCGGGCCAGAAGGAGCTCAGCAGAGCCGGCCTGCCGAACAGGTGGAGCCCCGCTGCTCAGTCTCGGAAAGTCGCGGGCTCTCTCCGCCACCTCAGTCCCGAGGTGCCTGCTCTGCATTCCCACCAAGGAGATGCAGGTCTGCTCAGACTTCCGGCTGCACTGTGATCCTGAGCTCAGGGGGGCTCCGTGCCTCACAGGAACGGCTGCATCCTTGGACCTGTGCTCAGCTGCACTGCATGTGACCATGTATTTTATTTACTTGTTATTTTATTGAGTTTAGAGCCAGAGAAACATCAATTTGTTGTTCCACTTATTGATGCGTTCATTGGTTGATTCTTGTATGTGCCCTGACCAGGGATCTAACCTGCAACCTCGGTGTTTCGGGATAACACTCTAGCCAACTGGGCTACAAGGCCAGGGCCTGATACTGTATGTGTGTGTGCGCGCGTGCGTATGTGTGTGTGTTATTTTTAAAAAGGGTGGGGTGTTTTACAGGGTCATGTAGTCCAGCTGACTCCTTTTTACTTATTTATTTAATTTGTTATTCTCACCTGAGGACATGGTGACTGATTTTAAAGAGAGGGCAAGGGAGAAAGACAGAGAGGAACAGAAACATCCATATGAGAGAGAAACATCGACTGGTTGCCTCTCGCATGGCCCCGGCTGGGGACTTGGGGCCGCAACGAAGGCACATGCCCTGACCAGGAATTGAACCGGTGACCTTCTGGTTTGTCGTACAACACCCAGCCCACTGAGCCACACCAGTCAGGGCCTGACACTGTATTTAACAGGGAGCTACTGATACTCAGACTGAATTCTGTGAGCTCGTGAAAATACAAACACTGCTGCCGAGAAAACAAAGGATGCACCTTCCAGGGAAATGGGAACCACATGAAAACTTGGAATCTGACTCGGTGCGCTTGCTGACCAAGTGGGGCCTCTCCTCGGGGCAGGAGAACACAGCCAGAAACTCAGCCAGGCCCCTGGCAGGGAGTGTGCTACGCGTGCGGCAGCCCCGCTGGGCTAAAAGGAGTGCTTGCCACCACCATTTCAGGGAAAATGAAAGCAGCCAGGTTGGCTCTGTGGCGTCGCACCTGCCTGTGGGCCTGTGCGCAGGCCAGACGGCCCCCAATGCTCACACTCATGGGGGGCACTGGAAGCACAGACACTCTCCTGGGGTGACCGGAGCAAAGAACAGAGTGGCCGGGAAGCAGCTACAGCTCAGACCCGAGTCAGCACCACTGCTGTCAGAACTGCTGAGGACAGCACATGCTCCTTTTGTCACGTGGGGAAGAGGTCTTAACAGGAAACACCGCAAAGGCTCCACGGTGGTTACCACAGGGTGGGAGGGGCTGGCAGAGGAAGCCCACTGCCCACCCCCCCAAGCTTCTCCAGGGGCAGCGGGGCTCCCTCCCAGCACTTTCCCCTCCACACCAGGCTCCTCAAACAAGAACACGGCCAGAACTAGCCATGCCCTCCAGGGAGCAGAATACGCCACAGTGAGGATGCTCCCTCCAAAGAGGACTTTGCAGGAGGAAGACTTCCATCCTGCTCTCTCAGAAGGAAGCCAGCACCAGCCTAGGCCTGCCCTGTGGAGAGGCCGCCCCCAGAGCATGCATGGGGCTGAGGGTGGCCCCAGAAGCAAAACTCCCCTAGCTGAGTCCTGAGATGCTACGTCCAGATCCTTGACCTACAGAAACTGAGATTAAAAATACTTGTGCCCTGGCTGGGTGACTGAACAGGTTGGAGCATCGTCCCATACCCTAAAAGGTTGTGGTTTCAATCCCCAGTCAGGGCATGTATTGGAAGCAACTGATCAATGTTTTTCTCTCCCTGCCCCCTTCCCCTCATGTTATAATCAATAAACAAATTCTTGGGAGAGGATTAAAAAACCCCAGCTTGTTGTTATAAGCAAGTAAGTTTCAGGGTAGTCTGTTACTTAGCCATACAAAACTAATACAATTCTGAGCAAATTGTTTTTTATAATATGTATGTATTATTGTTTAGTAAAAAAAGTCTAGAAGTCAGTGCTTGATTAAAGAAAGGAAAAAAAGTGTGTCCCTGTCCTCATCTGAGGACAGGGCTGACTTGCCCCTCAGACAGCAGCAGAGGGCACTGTCCAACAGCCTGAGGGAGGGGCTCCTGCAGCAGCGGGCTCGGCGATTGCCTACTCACATCTTCATCCTCACCCGGATGGATCAGCTCCACCAGCCTCTGGATGATCTTCTCTTCATTAAGCCACTGAAAGGGGGAAAGAGTCCTGTTGATGACTCTGCTCACATCTAACTCTGTGGAAAAGAGCCCTTCTGTGCAGCAGAGATCCAGGCACAAGGTTCCACGGCAGGTTCTGTGCCCAACGTGTACGCCCCCCCAGAGCCAGAAGGAACAGCAGTGATTGAATTACCCAAAGTTCATAAAGGAGGGGAACACCGTCTCTGTGTGCAAATGGAGCAGGCTCCTTAAAATCCACAAGCTCTATCTTTAGGAAACCACTTGAGTATGAGGGAGTTCTCCCCGTGCTGGCCCAGCTCAGCCTCTGGCTCCACGGAATCAGGGCCTTCCCAGAATCAGGAACAGAAGGACCCTGGTGAGGCTGCAGGAGCACCCTGAGGACTGATGTGCTAGACATTGCTGAAGGTCAAGAGTAAGATAGGCCAGGAAGCCCTGGGTTGCGCCCGGCTCCCCAGGGCACCTCCTCGTCCAGAAAGGGGATGAGCCACGCTCAGGACTGTGCAGCACAGGTCAGCACAGGCTGCGCATCAGTTTGAGGGGCTGCTGAGGCTGCCATACGAGCCAGGGGGCCGCTGGCCACTGTGACTGACTCTCAGTGGGAGGCTCTCCCAGAGATGCAGTTATTATTAGCCTAAGACTGAGCACTGCCACCTTAAGGACAACCATCACCCACACTTCCAGGAGTTGGAAAATGGGCAAGGACCAAGAGTTTACTTTATTTTAAAGTTCATGGCAAACAAAACCACCACACACCCGTGAACAGGCAGCCCCACGCTGCTTTCCTGGGCTTCTCTGGAGTGAGAACCCCCTTTTCTGGGAAAGCCCTCACGGCGCCACGGGCAGCTCCACACATGGTCAGCACTGGACAGGACAGACGTGCTCGTGCGCTCCAGGACAAATGACAGCCACAGTGGTCCCTGCATGGCGTCCCTGTCAGCTTGTGCTCCCTCCCAGGTCTGGGCCCAGCGAGCTGGGCCGGGCGGGCGGTGAGGAAAGCCCCTCTGCTGCTTCACAGAGCAGAGGCCAGGGCGTTGAAGGAGGAGGAGCCACTCTGCTCTCTGCTTCTCAACGGGCCGATGAGGGTGAGGCAACGGGTGCTAAGTGCAGACCAGCTCCGAGTATAAGCCTTGCCAAGTGTCCCGATGACCCCAGAGGGAGGACACCATGGAGCTGGGGAGCTGGGAGCACCAGGCGGGCTCACCGCCCACTCAGAGTCTGTAGACACACTGGACAGGGGCGCGGCTCCGCAGGCAGAGCCCACACACTCACCCGTAGCACTTCCTGCCGGAGCCCAGCTGGCTCCACACAGCTGACCAGGCGAAGCAGCAGGTCCATGAGGGCCGAGGTGCCTATATGCTTCAGGACCAGGCTGATAAACTTGTCTTTCTTCTTCAGGAACACAATCACCTGAAGTCAAACACTCTGGTAAGCAACAAGGACAGACCCCAGCACCAGGAGATGCCCCTGAAGAATGCCCATGAGAAAGATTAATTTTCAAAGATGTTGCACAGCAACAACGGGAAGACCTGAAGCAGCTGTGAGAGGGACCTCTGCCAGGACAGCAGAGAGACTCACACACAGGGCCCTCCTAGAGGCCGGGAGGGAGGGGTGCCCTGGGCTGGCAGGTGTGCTTGCAGGCAAGCCTCCGTGAGAACAGGACAAAAAGAGCCTGAGTGACACCACACAGGCAGCCACACACAGCAACCCCCCCAGGACACACCAGTTCAAGGTGTCAACAGAAATGACAGATGTGGACAGAGCTGAGCCAGCAGATGATGGTCACTGGTGACAGCCCCTGGACCTAGGATGCTACCCCAGAGAGCACAGAGCACACAAGACAGCCAGGCACCCACAGCCCCAGGAGAGGCCGAAGGGAACCAGGACCAAGGTTTGAGAAAGAAGAGGCACCATTGGCCAGCTGGTGGCCAGTGCCAAGGAGGTGAGAACAGCGGAGTGTGAAGCGTGAATCCACAGGGGAGCAGGCTCAGCAGCCAGCATCGTGGGGGGGGCTGTTCAGGAGGCGGCTGCAGGAGAGTTTGTAGGTGGAGGAGGCAGCCAGGCAGAGCCCTCCTGTGCTGCGTGTCTGCACGTTCAGCTGCGCTCGGCCCAGCCAGAGACAGAGCACCTGCACGTCCAGGCCACTGTGCCAGGTGGACTCAGGACCCCACTGGAAACAGTGGGGTCAGAGAGAACCATCAGCTGAGGGTATCAGCCACACTCACACTGAGCTGAGAAGAGGGGGAGGGGTAAAGGAAAAGAGGTGGGAGCAGGGCTGTTTAAAATGGGAGAGAGGTTATTAGGAATAAAACTAGGGTCATCACTACAGATACTATAGATACAAAAGCTTTTATGAGGAGTTATTAGGGACTTTACGTCAACTTATGCAAATTTCAAAAAATAAAAAAGTTTCCTGGCAAAATATACTTACCTAAACTGACAGGAAGAAATAAAAAACCTGAATAGCTCTGGAGCATCAAAAGACACAAAATCTGCTTTCTGTAAGAAAATTCCAGGCTCTAATGGCTTTAGTGAACTGCATCAAACACTGAGAGAGAAAGAACCCCAAATTTACATACAGTCTTCCAGGGACACAAAATATAAGAATATGCCCCATGTCCCTGTACGCCAACGTAAGACCTTCAACCTAAAAACCTGACCAGGGCATTATAAGAAGGGGAGATTATAAGCCAATCTCACCGATGACCACAGGTACAAAAGTGTCACGCTATGAGAGAAAGCGGCCCTGGCTGCTGTGGCTCTGTGGGCTGAACAGCAGCCTGGGAACCAAAGAGTCTCCAGTTCGATTCCCAGTCAGATCACAGGCCTGTGTTGCATTTCAGGTCCCCAATAGAGGGCATGTGAGAGGCAACCACAATTGATGTTTCTCTCCCTTCTCTTTCTCCCTCCCATCCCCTCTCTAAAAAATAAATAAATAAAATCTAAAAAAAAAATTGCACATCTCCCAGGGAGGGAGAGAGGGAGAGAAACATCAATGTGTGGTTGCCTCTTGTGCAACCCCCTACTGGGGACCTGGCCTGCAACCCAGGCCTGTGCCCTGACTGGGAATTGAACCGGTGACTCTTTGGTTCACAGGCTGGCGCTCAATCCACTGAGTCACACCAGCTGGGGCTGGATATGTGTATTTTTAAAAAATACTTCAGAGATTTTTGGACAAGATGGAGGCGTAGGTAGACACACCGTGCCTCCTCACACAACCAAAAGATCGCACAACCAAGAGAAGGACAACAACAAATTTAAAAATAAAAAACCACCAGAAATGACAGAAAACCGAACTGTATGGAAGTCCGACAACCAAGGAGTTAAAGGAGAAATATTCCTCCAGACCGGTGGGAGGAGCGGAGACTGGCAGCCCGGTGGAGAGGACTCACAGCAAGGTGGTGGCTGGCGGACCAGGTGAGGCAGTGGACTGTGGACTGGGCAGTTCCACATTGGTGTGTGAATAAACCAGGAGGAACAACTGGGGACGAGACAGACCACGCAACCTAGGGTCCCAGCACAGGAGAAATAAAGCCCCAAACCTCTGACTGTAAACACCTGTGGGGGTTGAGGCGGCAGTGGGAGGAACTCCCAGCCTCACAGGAGAGTCTGTTGGAGAGACCCACAGGGTCCTAGAACATACGCAAATCCATCCACCCAGGAATCAGCACCAGAGGGGCCCAATTTGACTGTGGGTAGCAGGGGAAGTGACTGAAAACTCACAGGGAGCAGAGCAAGGGGAACTGCTCCCTCTCGGACCCTCCCCCACACACAGCATCACAACGCAGAGACGTGGTTGCCCTGGCCGGGTGAACACCTAAGGCTCCGCCCCTTCCTACGTAACAGGCGCACCGAGACAAAAAAATAAACCGAGACAAAAAAATAAACCGAGACAAAAAAATAAAAGGCCCAAATGAAAAAAACAGATCAAAGCTCCAGAAAAAAACACAACTAAGCGACAAAGAGACAGCCAACCTATCAGATGCACAGTTCAAAACACTGGTTATCAGGATGCTCACAGAAATGGTTGAATATGGTCACAAAATAGATGAACAAATGAAGGCTGCAATAAGTGAAATGAAAGAAAATGTACAGGGAACCAACAGTGATGGGAAAATGGGACTCCAATCAATGCTGTGGACCAGAAAGAAGAAAGAAAGAAACATTCAACCACAACACAACAAAGAAAAAAGAATTTAAAAAAAATGAAGAGAGGCTTAGGAACCTCCAGGATGTCTTTAAAAGTTCCAATATCCGAATCATAGGGGTGCCAGAAGGAGAAGAGGAAGAGAAACAAATTGAACACTTATTTGAACAAATAATGAAGGAGAACTTCCCCAATCTGGTGAAGGAAATAGACTTCCAGGGAGTCCAGGAAGCTCAC
This sequence comes from Macrotus californicus, assembly GCA_007922815.1. Lineage (NCBI taxonomy): Eukaryota > Metazoa > Chordata > Mammalia > Chiroptera > Phyllostomidae > Macrotus > Macrotus californicus. The sequence continues at coordinate 197,804 of VMDR010000557.1, forward strand.
AGAGTCCCAAAGAAGTTGGACCCAAGGAGGAACACACCAGGGCACGTCATAATCACATTACCCAAGATGAAAGATAAAGAGAGAATCTTAAAAGCAGCAAGAGAAAAGGAGACAGTAACCTACAAAGGATTGCCCATCAGACTGTCAGCTGATTTCTCCAAAGAAACCTTGCAGGCAAGAAGGGGCTGGAAAGAAGTATTCCAAGTCATGAAAGGCAAGGACCTACATCCAAGATGACTCTATCCAGCAAAGCTATCATTTAGAATGGAAGGGCAGAGAAAGTGCTTCCCAGATAAGGTCAAGTTCAAGGAGTTCATCATCACCAAGCCCTTATTATATGAAATGTTAAAGGGACTTATCTAAGAAAAAGAAGATCAAAAATAGGAACAGTAAAATGACAACAAACTCACAGTTATTAACAACTGAACCTAAAACAAAAACAGAAACAAAAACAAACTAAGCAAACAACTAGAACCCGAACAGAATCACAGAAATGGAGATCACACGGAGGCATGTGCCCCGACCGGGAATCGAACCAATGACCTCTTGGTCCGAAGATCAGTGCTCAACCACTGAGCCACACCAGGCAGGGAATGGTTTCTTAACAGGAAAAAAAACAAAAACAACCGTAAGTAAAAAGATTTTTGAATTGGACTACATGAAAATCAGAACCTCTGCTCATTGAGAGAGTAAAGAAAATAAGAAAGGTGAGCTAGAGTGGGAAAGATGTTTGCAACACGAAAATCAACTAAACACTTGTATCTGCAAAATACAGAGAATTTCTACAAACCAGAAAGAGAAGAGACAGACTAACAGAAAATGGACAACAGACTTCACAAACGAAAATGCCCAAAGGCCAGTCAATGTAAGAAAAGGTGCTCATCCTCAGTAGTCACCAGGGAGATGCACACTAAAAGCAGAATGCTGCATCACATGACCCACTGAAGTAAGAAGACTGACAGGTAGAAGGCAGGTGAGGAAGTGGAGCGACTGGAACGGCGGTCCTCTGCTGCTGACTCAGCCACTTTCGCTTTATCCGTTCAAGACCACGCTTGTGTCTGAGTTAGGATCGTATAATCAGTAAAACCACTTGAAACCTACAGAGATATAGTAACAAACACTACAGAGAAATCAAAATGAAGAAATTTAAATGGTCAAGTGACCAACAGGAGGCAGAAAAAAGAAAACAGAAATGAAAAACAGTGGGAATAAACGGAAAAACTACAAATAAAATGGGAGCTACAAGCCCTAACATATTAATAATTACATTAAGTGTAAATGGCCTAAATATGCCAACTAAAGATAGAGTGACAAAGTAGATAAAAACACGTGACCAACTGTTTTCTACAAGTGTACTTCTAATGGGACAGTGCACACACAGGATGGGCACGAGCGCCCACAGCAGCCTGCTCTGGCAGAGCGTGGGGGACAACCGCAGTGCCCTGCAGTGGGCAGCGGTGAAACTGTGCGGCGCACCCACCCACACAGCAGTGGAAGAGCCGTGCCCATGCGGAGGCCTCGCCCTGCAGACTCTCCTGCTGAGATACTTCCGTGTAGATGCCTGGGACAGGGGTCGGAGATCAGACTGCCCACGAACAGATACTTGTTAGCTGTCTGACAGAGACGTGTGGCCTCACAAATCAGTCCCAGATTTGGGTTTGAAGTATTCTACGATGAGGAGTCCAGAAAATGCCCCAGGTCCTCCCACTGACGGCCGTCTCTCTATGGAAACATGGAGTGATCACTCTGGTTGTGACAGTACCATTTGTCAGAAATGCTTATTTACCCCTCCTTCCAGTTTCTGGCTCACAGATCCTAAAACCCTTGGAATTTCCTAAGTGTAGAGAGTGATAAAGGTATCTCGTTATGCTAATGAGGTGGCTTTTGGACCCTACCCAAGGGTGGGTCTGGTTGCCAGCAGGACTCAACCCTGTGGTTAGAGAGCTACGACTTTCAGCAAGCCATCCCAACTTCCAGAGCCAGAAGAGGGGCGTAAGGCTGACTCAGTCACTCACAGCTACACAGTGAAGCCTCCATAAAACCCCGAGGACACATCGGCCCTCATTTGGGAGCTTCTTCACAGGGAGCCAGAGCACTTCCAGGCACAACTGGGCCAGACCCCAAGCTCCCTCGTCCGGGCGTCTCTGCAACTGGCTGATGATTCAAACCCTTTAAAGCCTTTGTAATACATCTGTGATCCAGCGAGTAAGTGAGTACAGAGTTCTGTGAGATGTTCCAGCAAATTAACTGAACCCCAGGAGAGGGCTGTGGGAACCTGGTGGCCTCCACAGTATTACAGGAGGCTGTTTCCTGGATTTCTGTCTTGCTTGAATTTCACATAAATGTATCACATCTGTCAGCAGGAAACACATATTTTAAGAGTGCAGTTCATGTTACTGGGCAAGGGAAGTGCTACAAGCAGCAGGAAAACCCAGACAACATCTGAAAGCAACGGAGGCCCACCTACAATGGACACACATGTGCAGGCGTGGGCCAGAGGGCTAGACCGGTCACTCTCTGGGGCCCAGGACAGCCCTCGGCTCTGGCACCGGCCCCACCCCAGCGGCACTGTCACTCCTCGGACTACAATTCACTACCAAACTGGAAGCACCACCACCGCCACAACTCTCCCTTCACACTCCACCAGTTTCCAGAAAATGTCCGAGGTGACCCAGCCCTCGTAGGTCCCGGCAAAGCCAGGATTCACAGCCCCGTGAAAGGAGACAGTCCACTGAAGACTCACAACAGGCCAGCAGGGCTCCTCACGTCAGCAACACCCTGCCCGGGAGCTGAGCCTCCTCAGGGCTCCGGACACACGCTCCGTGCTGGTTCGCTCCCTGCCTGGGTGCTGGGTGACACCAAACAACTGTGGTCAATACTTCTGGGGTATGACAATGTAATCTGCTTAACAGAGTCTTATCTCCTCCTAGTCTACATAGTTACACTGAAGAGAAAACACCCTTCTGTTTTAGAGATGTATACCGAAACACTTACAGGAATGACATGCTCGCTGAGAACTGTTTGGAAATAACCCACCGGCGATGGTGGGCAGGGAGCATGAGACGAAAGACTGGCTCTGGGCCCTCGCCCCGCTCGGCGAGTCTGTACAAAGCGGATGGCCCTGGGCACGTATCAGGTAGAACATGTCACCAAGGGAACACGGACTCCAGGAAGGCCACGGCTGGCAGGGTGAGACGGAGTCACTCACTGCGTTCAGTTTTCTCTTACTTGCCTTGAAACAATAAGTGCCCTAGACAAAGACACCGCCACACACAGAGGGACAACAGACCTTAGAGGGTGGACATCCTACAGCCCTGCCACGACTCAGGCACATCCTTGGACTGGCTGGCAACAGGACGAGCCCTCCTAGCCTGGGTCCCGCACAGCTCCCAGGGACGGCAGGAAGCGCTACTACCCAGAGCCAGCAGCAGAGATACCTCTTGGGAAGCCACTCTCGTACTCAAATTCCAGCTCACCTACCAGCAGCCCACACTGTCCCACCAAGTCCCACGACATGGCTAGGAACCCGTCCCCACAGCCTGCTGACGTGGCCGCACCACAGTGGCCAACAGCGAGCTGTGTGTTGGCACCGCCAGGCCAGCCTGCAGACCACGTGGGCCTGGCAGACTTCGTACCTGCTCCGTCTTTCTCGCGATGAGATTGCCGATGGTCTTGCTGAAAAAACTGGCAAGCAGGGGGTTGAGAGGTGGCTCTCGGCCCAGGAAGTCATACAGAAGGTCCAGCAGAGCCTCGTCGCCCCCCAGACGGTCGTTGATCTGCGGCACGTCACATGTCAGCAGCTCGCAGGCCGTGTTTGGGTACCTGGAGGGCACAACACCAGCGACTGGAAGTGAAATCAGACCTCTCCAACCCCGGTAAGCCACTTCAATAACCTGCCGCCATGAAGCAGACCTGCTGGTGAGAGCAAACACTGGCAGGCCTCGGAGCAGGAGAGAAGGACACTGAGCCTGTGACTGGCCGGTATTTCTGACCACAGGTCAGCATGTCTGACCCCAACTCCCCAGCCCTTCGCACCCTGCAGTCTCTCTGGGCCTGCCAGGTCTCTCACTGCCGGTCACCACCAGGTACTGGGGCCAGGTCCCCATCATGCCTGTCCTCCCTCTTCTCCATGCCCTTCCTGTCCCTAAGAGTCAGAAAGTGCAGGTCCAGCCCTGGCCAGGCAGCTCAGCTGGTTGGAGCATCACCCCACACACCAAAGGGTAGCTAGTCTGGTTCCTGGTTGGGGCACGTGCCTGGGTTGTGGGTTCTATCCCTGGTGGGGACCTGCAGGGCGGGGAGCAGGTTGATGTTTCTCTCCCACACTGATGTTTCTCTTTGTCTCTCTCTCCCTCCCGTCCTCTCTAAAGTCAGTGGACATATCCTCAGGTGACAAATCAAAGAAAAAAAAAAGCACAGGCCCAATCTGTCCCTAGACGGAAGCTGACCATGCAGTACTGGTGAGGGAGTGTTGTGCAGGCAAATTACCACTAAGTGGCACCAACATCTGTAAGCGATGCACTACGACCAGACACAAAATCATCCTCATCTCATTACAAGAGATCCTATGACACCACTGGCTCCCTGCCTTCCTGTATGACACACATGGGCTCGCTGCTGCGCCCGGGGACAGGCCGCCTACCCAACAACCTGCCTCATCCAGGACAGAGCCCGTGACCACAGTGCCAGTCACAACGCCCAGTGTTGTGTCTGGGGACGCACCTGGGAATGTAGGGAGGCAGCCATGCCCAGAGGGGGGCAGAGACCCGGGGCGGGGGAGCACTCTGTGGGCTGACTGGCACACACCTGGCAAGACAAGGGACAAGCTGTGCAGCCGTAGGCACATGACCTGACCTCTCTATGCCTGGGCTTTCTCCTCTGAACATGGAGGTGTGAGTACCCAGATCCCCACAGGCTATTTGTGAAGCCAAGGAGTGTCAAGGTGAGCTGAGCAGTGTCAAGGTCAGCCACTACAATCCTCTTGCCTGGTAGCCACCAACACAGGCCTGAGGACAGTCCCAAGCCCAGTGGTCGCTGTGGACCTGCTGGATGGGCCTGGGTCCAAGACTCTGCAGCACGGAGCTGCTGAAGCATGGAGGGGCAGGGAGGGACACTGGACAGCTGTGAGCGGTGTTCCTCCCTGGTCCAGAGATAGCACCTCCTACGGCTAAGAGAGACAGGGCCGTGCACACAGCGGGTGCGAGGGCCCTGCAGGTTCAGGGGAGGAGGCCCAGCAGTGGGCAGTTAACAGGCAGGCCTCAACTTAAGAGGGGCCCAGACAGAGGTGTGGCCAGTCCTAGGAGTCCCCTTGGGGGACTAGGAAAAGGATCAGACAAGGTGGCTCGGCACTACTGTGCAGTGAGCGGTGACAACCAGCATGGCAGAGAGCACGCAGCCACCAGGAGCAGAAGGCCATGGAGAGCGTGCTCAGAGTGTAGGGCAGGAGGGCCAGGGCAACAGCGCTGCAGCTGGAGCAAAGCCCCACATCAGCAGGCAGAGAGCAAGAGAAGACGCACTGAGCGCAGGCCTGAGTCAGGTGCAGAGGAGCAATGCCACCCCCCTCTCCCAGGGGGAGCCCTGCAGTGCCCATGGGCAGGCCCCGGCTTGTCTGCACACACAGGCCCATATGTGCACGCCACCCTAACTCCCTGGGGTTATGGCTAGGTAGAGGAACTGTGATTTTACTGGTACTTTCATATGACTTGTCAAAAAAAGGGACTGCTTTACGAGTTGATAAACTCAGACAGGAAGAGGAGTTCCAGTTAGATGTGGCAGATCACACACATGGGTCTGTCACCACTCCCTCTGAAACTGACTCCAGTGATGCAGAGAAAAAAGGCAAGGAGGGGACATGATGGTGGATAATGCCTGGAGGATGGGAAGTGGTGGTCCAGTGAGGACAGCCTGATACCCAGGGAAGTCCCAGGGAGAACGATCACCAAACATGAGGCCTGGGGTGGTGGTGGGGAGCTCCCTGGAAGCTTTGGAGAGCAGGGACACTCTGCCTTCCCTCACTGGGCATGTGCTGGCACAGGCACAGGACTCAGAGGCTCGGTTGTGCCCAGGAAGAAGTGCACCAGAGCAGCTCCTGACTCACTGCCGCCAGTCACAGCTCAGCAGGTGATGGGACCCTGTCCAGAAGCAGGGCCCAGCCCAGACAGCACTGGGGTGCCCCAGCCCCTCTTCCGGACTCAAGGTGCTGCCATGTCCACCTCCCACAAGTAGGAGCTGGAAGGACTCTTTTCTGGAGAAACTGATGGGACAGAGACAAAAATCAACCAGCTGTCACCAAACCAAGTGGCCAGCACCCATTGTTCAGAGAAGCATGATGAGTGAGCCCCATGCAGACCCCAGACCACACAGGCCTCAGTGCCTCTCTCGACAGGAGCACAGTGCTGACCAAACAACAACCGGAGAACACGCACACAACACAGAGGGAGCGTGCGGACAGAAGGAAACTGCCCAAAAGCTACACACTGACAGGGCAGCCATGGACAAGAACTGGAGGCCTGTGTCTAAAATATCTAAGAATAAGAAAGGCCTCAGGAATTAAAAATGATAGCAGAACGTTTTTTAAATCAACAAAGGACAGGAAGATAAAATCTGAAGAAATCTCTCAGATGTAAAACAAAAAGACAAAAACAAGGCATTCAGGGCAAAACTAAGACATCCTGTGTTCAGGCGATCTAACGCCAATGTGATGTCCCAGAGAAAACAGAGGGAAACCGGGGGGTGGGGGAGAAAACTACCCAGGAAATAATACAAGACCTTCCCTGTGCTGCAGGCCACAAACTTACAGCCCAGAAGGGTCCGTGGGGTACCGAGTGCAGTGAGTGAGAAACCCCAACATCCGGTGCGCACCTCAGCGTGCATAGGTAAAGAGCATCTACTGCTGAGCTGGTGGCCTCTGTGCTCCAGGCACTTTGCTGACCTCCCCTCCCCTGAGTCAACAGCTTCTCCTGTTCGGTCTGCTTAGCTTGGCACCTGGTGCTCATTTCTCCCAGACAGACTAGAAAACGCTCCTGGCTCCCTGACACTCTGCCCCGGGACCCCTCTGCCTGATTCCGCTCTCTTCCTATCAGACCTGACACCAATGCCCTCTAGACAGAGAGACGACGGAGCCTGTCACCCAACAGGACACACTAGGGAGGGAGAGGGTGAAAGGGATGTAAATGGTGGTGCTGAGGCCACATGCATTGACGAGGAGCATCCCATGCACAATGGCCTCTATGTGACCTTCCACAGACAGTCATCGCCAGGACCTCAGCGCTGGCTCCTCCACAGACCAGTCCCCTGCCTCCCAAAGGATCGACTGTCCCACCCCAGGCACTTCCTGCCGTCCTACTGGCTTGACCACGGGTCCAGCACACTTGGTGTAAAGGGCAGAGGTGAGGACTTGAGATGGTCTCTGGTCACCCACAGGGTTTGGTGTGATGTTCCAACAAAGAGACATTATTTGTGAACGATGAAATGCAAATTCGATGTCATTTTCACTTGTAACAACCATTTAAAAACAGAGACCCGTTCTCAGCTTGCAAGTCACACAAAAACAGGATGTGACCTGTGGGGCCTTGGATGGCTGACCTGCTGTAAGACCTCCCACCACTTGCTGTCCAGCTGCCTGTCTGTCCTGACACGCCTGCTCAGGCCCCAGTGGGCACCCTGAGAGCCGGAGGCTGCGTCTGCTCTGTCCTTCCTGTCACCCAAGGTCCCCTGTCCTTATACCCTCTGCCCTCATCCCAAGTCCTTGCCACAGCATGGCTACCCTTCCTTCTTCTCATGACAGACTGGTCAACTGTTGAATGGGACATTTCGGTCACTAATAACGTGACATGTTTCCATGAGCCCATGAGCCCAGGACCCCAGAGTGAAGCATCTCCCACAGTCCCTCCCAAGTGGCATTTCACCAGGCAGGGCCCGCCTCCTGTGGGAGGTGCAGTCCTGTCCTTCTGCCTGTCTGTCCGGCTCATGCTGCAACCCCACCTGCAGCTCTGCCGTGGCGTCTTTGTCTTCCAGCATATGTCCCCCTACCAAAGAGTCCAACACACCACATAACTTACTGTAACTCAGACTGAGAAGTCACACCCCCACCACGGGAGTGGCCTCATGGCTTCTCCAACAGCAGCACATACCCCACACCCCCCACTGCCTCCCTGCAGCCCTGCCCAGCACGTACTTGAAGCGGACCTTCTCCTCCATGTCCAGGGGTGGCTCCTGGGTGACGAGGCTCACCAGTTCCTCCATACACTGCGGCCGGCACAGGAAGTCCAGCAGCTTCCGGTTCTGAGCTTTGCACTCCTGCAGGATGTCATCTTCGTCCATCAGCTCCCGCAGTGTCACGTCCTCCTTATCCAGCAGCTTGTCAACGTGGGATGTGGCGTTCAAGTCAAACTTCCAGAACATGGTGACGGCCACCGAGCTGCAAGCAAACCCAAGAAGGTTACTTCTCCCAGCAACTCTGCCCCCAAGTCCAGGAAGCCTGTTCCCAATGCAGGCTTGCGCTGGAAGAGGCCCAAACCCAGGAACCTCTGACCACACCTGTCTGTCAGGCCCCCAGGTCAGCAGGGACGTCCCGGCTCTGGTTCCCTGCTGGTTGACCCCCCCCCCACCCCGTACTCTCCTTTGGCACCTCGAGTGCTCCCACTCCCTGGTTCCCTTGGGAGGTGTGTCTCCCTTGTGTCAGACCTGGATGCCCCTCCACCCCAAGAAAGGTAATGACTCACAAGCCCTGTCCCCAGCATCTGGCCCTTCCTGAGTGAGCACTGGACACATCTGCCCGGGTGTCTCTGTGTCGTGTGTACTTTCGATTCTCTGTATGTGATACTCTGGCAGCTCAGAACTCCTTTGTGGCTGAAGATAGAGACATTCTTAGAGACAGCAGAGGGCCCAGCAGGGGCAGGCCAGTGACCCTCTGCACACGTCCATCCAGAGTGGCTCCTCCCCTATGTCCACTTCTTCCCCACCCCCCAGGCAATACTCCTGCCTTGACCTCAGGGCCAGGCCACGAGGGACCACACCCTGTGGCACAGAGCCTGCCGGAATTGTTCACACTAGCCAGCCTGCTCTGCGCACAGGCCTGCCTCTTTCTCAGTGGGACCCCATAAGGGCTGTTCCTAAGGATTCCAACACTGATCCTCTGCCCTGGACACCCCTGGGGCTTCCTCATGTGTCCCTGCATGAGGACTGGGCCTCCTTCTCTAGGACCTGTGAGTTCAGCACCTTTGTTTCCCTGAGACTCTCCTGCGTCTCCTCTCGTGGCCACATCTGGCTGACCGTTTCCTAAAAGAACCCAGAACACTTCACAGAACACAAGCTCAGCAAGTCATACACTCAAGTCAGCTTGTTTCGCTGGATCCTCTGCTCCTCCACCACCCCCACCCGCCAGCCCCTCCTTTCACCGTCCCTGCCTTGCTGAATAACCCCAGGGTCGTCCTTGAAACCATCATGTCCCTCACACACCACGAGGCCCCGAGACATTCTACCAACCCAGCCCTTCCTCTGCGTCCCACACACCAGTCCAGGCTCCTGCTGTCCCTGCCTGGACGATGCAGAGGGCGCCTCACCTGTCAGGCGGTGGGCCCAGGTCCCTGTTCGACACAAAATAGAAAACACAAAGCTTGGGTCTTTCACAAAGGAAACCTGTGCTTAGAGACCACCAATCTTGGCAGTGTTCTAAGAATCATCATTTGCAAAGTCATGATAATAGTGGATGGATTCTCCACGCTGGGTTTAGAGCAGTAAAGCTGCCCATGTGACGTGAATGAGCCCCACTTGCCCAGACACAGGCCCCACTGCCCAGCCGTCCCTGCGGCACAGACTGCCTTCTCCAAGCCGCCAACATCTTCACACCCCTCTCATCTCCCTTCAAACCAGCCAGCGCCCCGATGCCCTCCACACACCAGACTGGTTTACAGGGGCTGCCAGGCCCTGGCCGTCCCCAGCCCCCACTGCTGAGTCCACCCTGGCCACAAGGACACGGTGCCCTCCCTCTCCCACCTAGTCATCCTGCACTTGCTCTTGTGCTCCAACAAGCCCTCCTCTGACAGAACCCTACCCGTTTGCCAGACTGAGCTGGCATGCCCGCAAGTGCTTCCCCGTACTCAGAGGATGAATTCAACCATATGGGAAAGTGAATTAATGGAATAATAATTTCAATTAAAGACAGAAATGGTCAGACTAGACTTAAAAAAGCAAGAATTAACTATGTGCTGAGTATAAAAATATAATTTTAAATACAAAGACACAGATTAAAACTATTTAAAAGGACAGACACAGCATGCAAATTGCTCCTCTTCGGCCTGGCTGGCTCTCGCAGTGCCGCCTCCACGCCCCTGGGTGCAGGGCGAGTGCTGCCCTCGTGCAATATGCTGGGGACGGTCCCCTTCCTCCACGTCTGAGTCCACACAGGACTGCTGTCATTTCTCCCTAAAACGTCTGACAGATTTCACCAGGGTCTAAGGTTTTCTTTGGTGATGGTTCAAATTACGAATTCCACTTCTTTAACAGGTATTTTCTATTTCTACTTGCTTCCATTGTGGTAACTGGCACTGCTCAAGGATTCATCAAATGCAGTTTTTCATACGACCTTGCAACCTTCAGTGTCAAGTCGTCCCTACAGCAACACCCCTTCCACTCTTAGGCATTAGTGCTGCCTGCCCTCCTCCTCATCTTCATCACTGCAACTGAAGTTTATTCGCTTTATTGGTTTTTTAAATAAAGCTTTTATTTATTTTTAGAGAGATGAGAAGAGAGGGAGAGAAACATCTATGTGCAAGAGATACATTGATTGGTTGCCTCTTGAGCGCCCCCTACTGGGGACCTGGCCCACAACCCAGACCTGTGCCCTGACTGGGAGTCGAACCGGCGACCTTTTGGTTCACAAGCAGACACTCAGTCCTCTGAGCCACAGCGGCCAGGGCTGACTGTTCTTTTTTTAAGACGAGCTTTCGTGTTTATTTTTTTCTCTCTTAGTTGTCCTGTTTCTGTTTCACTGGTTTCCTCCCTCGTCTCTCTAGTTTCCGCCCCACTGCATACACTGGGTTTAATTTGTTCTCTTTCCAGCTTCTTACGGCAGAAGCTTTTTAGGTCACTGACTTTTTAGACTTCTTTTCTATTATAAGCATGTACAGCTGCAAAGTTTCCTTCAAGTACTGCTTTAGCTACATCTCACAGGTTTTGATATTTCTAATTTCCCTACTTTTTCTTTGAGTTCTAGGTTATTCAGAAATATAATGTTTAGTTTCCTAATTATTTTGGGACTTCCCAATTGGTCTTCATGACTGATCATCTAACTTGTGTGGTGCTCAAAGAGCAGGCGGATGTGGCTTCCCCCTTTAAACACGCTGGTATTCCATTTAAGGCCTAGGCAGGGGTCAGCAGGCTTCTCCTGTGAAGAGCTAAGCAGTCATTATTTTCAGCTCTGTAGGCTGCGTGGGGTCTCTATTGCATGGCCTTTTCCTTCTTCTTCCTGACGACCCTTTAAAACACACAAGCCATTCCCAGACTGAAAGCCACAGTGAGCCTAGCAGGGTCGGCCGGCATGGGCTGCAGGGACCTTCCCGGCAGCCCTACCTGTGACACGGCTCTTCCCAGGAATGTGGCGTACACACAGGAAACAGGGCTCACTCTGCTGCCGCGGGGTGGGTTGGTTCGTGAGGTGGGTTGATAATGATAACATAATGATAACCGGTAAAACCCACTGATTTTGTGGCTGCTTCTGTCAAAAGTTGAGAGGAGAACTGCCATCTTCAATTTTAATGGTGGATTTATTTACCTCTCCTTTTGATGTGAAAGTTTTTGCTTCATGCATTTTGAATTTATTTTGTCATGTGGATCCATATTTAGGATTGTTGTCTTCCTGATGTGCCACCTCTCTGATCCCCTCGAGATGCCCCGCATCACCTCTGGCAACACAGGCAGCCCCGCCTGACTGCACTGGGCGGACCCCACGTGCACACACACTGAAGGGCTGTGCAGCCCCGTGTCCAGAGACCCTCTCGGCACCACTATCCCAACTGCCTGTGCTCAGTGTCACTCTCACAGTATCTCACACCTTGTCGCTGTTGTCTCATTGTCACGGTGATCTGTGATCAGTGACCCTGGTTGACTTTACTACTGTAATTGCTTTGGGGCTCCACAAACTGCACCCACAGAAGACGGCGAACTTGGGAGGTAAATGTTATGTGTTCTCACCGCCCCATTGACCAGCCGTCCCCCCGTCTCTCCCCCCACCTC
>VMDR010000558.1:0-23747 GCA_007922815.1 Macrotus californicus
CCCCTTGAGTATTTCCTGCAATGGAGGTCCTCAAACTCTTTATTTCTCCTTCGCATCTAAAGGATAATTTTGCTGGATATGTTATTCTTGGCTGGTATTTCTCTCTTTCAGTAATTTTAATATTTTATCCCACTCTCTCCTAGCTTGTAGAGTTTCTGCTGAAAAATCCAATGATAATCTAATGGGCTTTCCTTTATAGGGTTACTGTCTTCTTTTCCCTTTCTACCTTAAGAATTCTTTGTTGTTAACTTTTAACAGTTTTACTACAGTGCACATTGGAGAAAGTCTTTTTGAATTGAGGTAATTTGGTGTTCTCTTTGCTTCTTGGATTCAAGTATCGAGCTCTTTCCCATAGGTTTGGGAAGTTCTCATTGATTATTTTTCTGACTAGTCTTCCCATTCCTTTCTCCTTCTCTTCTTCTGGTATGACTATTATTCTTATATTGCTCTTCCTGAGGGAGTCATATAGTTCTTGTAGAGTGCTTCAACTTTTTTAATGCTCAAGTCTCTCTCTTTTCTCCGTGTCATTTCTAGGTTTCTGTCTTACATATCACTAATTCTTTTCCCCATCTGGTCAGCTCTATTTCCTAAACTCACTAGTTCTTTTTAATTTCTTTTTAAGATTGTATTTATTTATTTTTATAGAGAGGGAAAGGAAGGGAGAAAAAGAAGGAGTGAAACATCAATGTGTGAGAGAAACATAGATTAGTTGCCTCTCACACACCCCCAACCGGGGACGTGGCCTGCAACCCAGGCATGTGCCTTGCCTGGAAATCAAACCAGCGACCTTTGGATTGAAAGCAGGCCAGTGTTCAGTCCACTGAGCCACACCAGCCAGGGCCTTACTGGTTCTTTATCTCTTTTATTGAATTCTTCATCTCCAGAATTCCTATTTGATTCTTTTTTAAAGTTTCAATCTCTTTGGTAAAGTACTCTTTTTGTTCACTGATACTATTTCTGAGTTAAACTGCCTGTGTTTTTTGTAACTTGTTGAGTTTTTTCAGAATTTCAATCTTGAATTCTCTGTCATTTAAATGACATTGCCATGCCTTTAAGTTTATTTTCTGAAGATTTTTTCATTTTCTTTCTGAGCTGCCTTGTTACCTTGGTTATTTATGGCATTTGATGGATCCTGTCTCTGTCTAGGCATGTATGTATGAGTGGTACTCCTCTAGTAGATTGATAAGAAGTGTTTCTATTGTTTTGTAGTAGGTAACGCTGAAGCACAAGTTTTTTAGATCTCTTGCACTGCTCTGACTTTTAATATTTCTTCAGAGTGGTGGAAAATGCATTCCCTGGGAAGACGGGCTTTCCTCTCTGTTCAACTCAGTCTTAGGGACTAACCCTGCAGAGAAATGTAGTGAAATCTCAGTGTTGTTCCCTGTAGCCCAACACTGGTGCAATGCAGCCGTGATGAGTGGGGAAAGGGTGAGCTGGGGGAAGATGGCTGCTGCCTTGGTTACTTTGCTCTCCCAGTAATGGTGACTGGCAGATCTTAGCAGCTTCCCCTCTGTATCTCCACCTGACCCTGGGATTAGTTGCCGAGGAAAAATGTTTCTGTAGTACCAGTTCTCAGGTTTACAGATAATGTGCTCTGCAACCTGACACTCACTACTACAGCTACTTCTGGGGCCTGTTGCTAGCTCTTGGAGGATGAAGGGAGGGTGTGGGCAGGCAGCCAGGCTCTGTGGCTTTGTTTCTCTGTCTGGAACGCCGATTACCAGACAACTGTGACCGTACCTCTGTGCTACATCCCTGCCCAGGTCACTGAGTTCAGCCACAGCATGTACTGCTCACTCCTGCAGGATTCTCACTGAATCTCTTTGGTCCTGTCTGCTGAAGGGAGTACTAGTGACAATCTGATTCCTCCCCTCTCCGGGCTGTGGGCTCTGGGCTCCGTCCCTGGCACCATCTCAGCTCTTCTCCTTTCCAACCCCCTCAGTTTGTTCCCACTTGCTCACCTTCATATGTTTCACTACTTGGTCTCACAGACGTGTTTGTACATTGAGCAGGGAACCCTTTGTTGAATTATAGCTGTTCAAATTGTTGAAACTTCAAGGGTACCTTTCATACCACCATTCCTCTGACTGAGAACAAATATTTCTTGCACGTCAATAATGTTTCAATATGTGGAAAAAGGAATATATTAGTAAATAAACTAAGCATAGTTACAACTCATCATGCACCTAGAATCTAATAATTTTTCTCCAACTTATAATAATGTGGAATTGTTTTTCTAGGTCTGCATTTAGGGGGAAAATGGGAAGATCACAACATTGAAAATCAGTGCAAAACCCAAGGGAGAAAAGTAAGGTGAGTCATTCAATAGACAGCATTGTTCCACATGAGGATTCTAGAATGTCATGAATTTTTAAAAATGAACAAATAAAACAACTCCTACTTCAGATTTACTTACCTTTAGCCTCATATATTAATATCACTGTTTTCATGATAGCTCTGCAACTTGAGAGTCCTGGGTCAGAAAACCTTCACTTTTGTTGTAAATTATAAAAATGTAATTCCAATACCCTACTAATAAATAGGAAATTAAGAAAGAAATCATTAATAATGTGCTTTTTGTTCTCTTACAGAGGTCATGTGGTAGAAAAACTCTATGAAAGCAGAGAAAGTAGTCAGTGTGGTGAAACCATCAGCCAGATTCTAAATCTTAATCTGAGCGAGCAAATGTCTTCTGGAGTAAAACCATTTAAATGCAGTGTGTGTGGAAAAGTCTTTGTGCGTCCTTCATCCTTTAATAGGCACATCCGATCTCACACTGGACACAAACCTTATGAGTATCACGAATACGAAGAGAAGCCATATAAATGTAAGGAATGTGGGAAAGCCTTCAGTTACCACAAATCTGTTTATAGACATGAAAGGACTCACACTGGAGAGAAGCCCTATGAATGCAGTGAGTGTGGGAAAGCCTTCACATGGCTCACAACCTTTCGAAGACACATGATAACACACACTGGAGATGCTCCTTATAAGTGTCAGGAATGTGGGAAAGCCTTTAGTTGTTCCACCTCATTTCGAGCACATGAAAGAACTCACACTGGAGAGAAACCCTACGAATGTAAACAGTGTGGTAAATCTCTGAGATCCCCTCTAGGTTTACGAATACATGAACGAAATCACACTGGAGAAAAACCATATGAATGTAAGCAATGTGGGAAAGCCCTCAGTTGTCCCAGCTCTTTTCGAAGACACGAAAGGACTCACACTGCAGATAAACAATATGAGTGTAAACAGTGTGACAAAACCTTCAGTTCCCCTCTAGGTTTACGAATTCATGAGAGAATTCACACTGGAGAGAAGCCCTATGAGTGTAAGGAGTGTGGGAAAGCCTTCATTTCTCTCTCAAGCATTCGAACACACATGATAACACACACAGGAGATGGACCTTATAAATGTAAGCAGTGTGGCAAAGCCCTCAGTTGTCCCAGTTCTTTCCGATCACATGAAAGGACGCACACTGGAGAAAAGCCATATGAATGTAAACAGTGTGGTAAAACCTTCAGCTGGCCCAGCTCCTTTCGAATCCATGAAAGAACTCACACTGGAGAGAAGCCCTACGAATGTGCAGAATGTGGGAAAACCTTCATTTATCGCACAACCTTTCAAGGACACATGAGAAAGCACACTGGAGAGAAACCCTACAAATGTAAGGAATGTGGGAAAGCCTTCATTTCTCCCTCAAGTGTTCGAACGCACATGATAGTGCACACTGGAGATGGGCCTTATAAGTGTAAGGAGTGTGGGAAAGCTTTCAATTTCCCCAGTTCATTTCGAATCCATGAAAGAACTCACACTGGAGAGAAGCCCTATGAATGCAAACAGTGTGGTAGAGCCTTCAGTTGTTACACATCCTTTCGAACACATGAAAATACTCACACTGGAGAGAAGCCCTTTGAATGTAAAGAATGTGGGAAGGCCTTCACTTATCGTACTACCTTTCGAGGACACGTGAGAATGCACACTGGCGAGAAGCCATACAAATGTAAAGAATGTGGGAAAGCCTTCAGTCGTCCCAGTTCCTTCAGGAGGCATGAAAGGACTCATACTGCATAAAAGCCTCTTGAATGGAAGCAGTGTGGAAAAGACATCAACTGGCCTTCATCCTCACCTGTGAAAACTCCCACTGGAATGAAACCCTATGAATATAAGTACTGTGAGAAAGCCTGATGCAAACTAATCCATGTATAATGTTCCAGAAAATTATAATATGAAAGAACCATTATAAAAGTCAAATATATTCTCTTTATCAGTGCCTCATTTTTAAAGTGGACCTCTGAACTGTGGATGTTTACTACTTCCAAAAATGAACATTGAGGCGATACTGTTTAAGCAATACTACATAAGATTAATAGGTATTTTCTTTTTAGATCAGTTCATAACATTTTCTCTTTCCATTTTGAAGACCGATCTATAGGTAAATTGAAGTGTATTTCTAATAAACAGGTAGGTTTAATTTTTATTTTTCCATTATTTGTAAATAAGGAGCTGTCAATAAATAAATAAATGCTATTTTGGTATTTGTTGGGATTTTCCTACTGGCCTCCTGTGCCAAGTATTGTATATCCCTTAACCATTATACAGGGTCCAGCAGAAGTAAGGCTTGCTGAGTGTGGTTGGTAGGGTACATGAATGTCTTGCACGAGATGGACAGCAATTGGACCATGTCACCTAAAATGTCATATGGTGTGCCTAAGTGTGATATTGTTATGTTTTGGCAGGAAGACCCTTATTCCATTTTTCTTGCTAATAAAAGATGGCAAAGCTCGTCATAGAGTCTGATGTGAATGATGGTGTGCAGGGTTTATGGCGCTGACCTACCGCACAGCTGAAATTCCGAGTATAACCATAGTCAGCCCTCCGCATGCACTGATTGCCAGCTACAGAGCTGATGTGTGGACTGGATGGGTCACTTGAAAAAAATCCACGAATAAGTGGATCTGCACAATTCAAACCCATGTTGTTCAAGGGTTAACTGTATTTACGTCTTTGGCTATTTGCTCTTTGTCATTCCTTCGGGCTAGGCCTTGAATAATAGACTTTGCATTAGGATAGACCTGTTACTGGACAATAAAATGTAGAATTGGAGATGGCTCTCCTAAATTGTGTTTTGTCACCTGGGTAGTGTGACATTTTCTAGGATCTGGTTTTTTGTTTCTGTTTTTATGGTTCTGTGTTTCTGTGTTAGAATTAACCGAAAGCCTCGCTTGGGTGAGATTTGGAATGCAGAAGTACAGGAGGCATTAGTCAGGTTTTGGAGCCACCAAACAGGCAGGGTGACAGATGCACGGGAGCCTTAAGGACATCTGCTTCTAGCCTATTTTCCGACTTCTTGCTCTGCCCATAACCAAAACCACAATCAACTGCATGACTCCTGTTTTCTCAGAGATGTAGGTTTCCACACATGTCTTCCCAAGGCCTATGTGGAAATCCATTGTTTCAGTTTTCCTGTGATCTTCTGTGTGTCCACCAGGCAACCAATTTGAACTTTCATGGTTTGGAGTATTCTGATGTTTGGACTTCCCTCATCTCTAAAGTGTATCTATACGAGGTTTAATTAGACACCTGGTTCGGTTGATAGCGCTAGCGACTGCATGTTCCCGACCCCACTCCGACGGTCGCAGTGGTGCGGTCCGAACGCACCAGGCTGGAGTTTGTGCCTGCGCTGCACATGCCGCACTTTCCCTAACTCATTCCATCCATGTGAGGAAAAGCACCTTTCTCGTGTCAGGCAAATTAGGGATGTTTCCTGTTGCTCACAGTTGCACATAATTCTGCAGCACGTTTTCATTTGTGTGTTTGTGGTTAAAAACAGTGCGTTTTTGTCAAACAAAATCTTTTGTAAGTTCTTAGAACTATTTCATTAACTCTTTATACAATTTGTACATAACAATTGTGATTTTCATTTCCTGAGCACATAGTATATTAAAATATCCCATTGTAATTATGGATTTTCAGATCAACTTGGTAATTTTTTCAAGTTAATAGTCCTATATTCTCATTCAATATTATCTTTTGTATACATGTTTAGTTATTCTTTCCTTAGATAAGCTGTATTTTTTTATCCTTTTACAGTTATAGTTTTTGCCTTAAAACTAATTTTTCATTCATTTGTTTTGTCAGCACCGTCTTGTCAAAACCCATCAGGATCACACCAGCAGTCAACAAGAGTGGTGTATACTTTACTATTAAGAGTGACTGAGCCCTGTCTGGTGTGGCTCAGTTAGGCATCATCCCTCAAAGCGAAAGGTTGCCGGTTCGATTCCTGGTCGGGGCACATGCCAGGGTTGCAGGTTCTGTCGCCAGGTGGAGCATGTATGAGAGGCAACAGATCGATGTTTCTCTCTCACACTGATGTTTCTCTCCCTTTTTCTCCCTCCCTTCCCTTCTCTCTAAAAATAAATAAAATCTTTTTAAAAAAGAATATGAGCCCCAGCTGGTGTGGCTCAGTGGACTGAGCACCAGACTGCGAAGCAAGGGTCGCTGGTTCAATTCCCAGTCAGGGCACATGCCTGGGTTTCGGGCCAGGCCCCCCCCCAGTGGAGGGCACATGAGAGGCAACCACACATTGATGTTCCTCTCCCTCTCTCCTTCCCTTTCCCTCTCTAAAAAATAAATAAAATCTTTAAAAGTAATCAAAAAAGAATGAAAACCCTAAATGACTGTGGATTTGTCAATAAAAGGGTACTCAAAATGACATAAAAAGCACTGTTTTCTAAAAGGCGAAAACTGTAGTAGAGGTAAACCTAGCTCATAAGAAGCTCCAGTCAGTCCTTGTATTAGGTGGGGAATTTTGGTCATTGCTATGCTTTGAAATGGTTCTCTTAGCAATCTTACTCATTTTAGAAAGATGGTAACAAAATACCCTTACTTTTGTCTTGACTCATCATGATCACCGAATAGCTTTGTCTGCTGATGGAAGTGTTTGACCTTTCTCTCCTTAATACCATAAGAGTGTGCCGAGCCAGCCCTCAGTCCCCTGGGACAGCTTTTGTCTATTCATGATCTATGTACTGATGTATTTCCTGTGGGGTGTTGGATGGACACTATTCATTGTAAAGAACCTCAGTAAAAATATATACGTTTTGCTCAGTAAAAGTACATTTTTGTACTTTTCCTTCCTTCCATCTTACAAATGAGGAAGTTCAGCACAGAACAGGCGGGTACCAAACTCACAGAGCTCACAGAGATGGGATCTGGGTTTGAAAGCCTGCTACGTACCACCTACCTGACTGAGCACTGTCAGAATTTTAAGCTCAGAAGGATACTGCAAGAGATTATGCACTATTACAAATTCACAAATGACTCATGGTAATTTGTTTTATTTATATTACATTCTGGAAAGGGCAAACAGGGACCTACAGCCTCAGTTTTAGTACAAAGGGGCATCACAGGAGTGTTCTTTAGGGGTGATGGAGTGTTCTCCATCTTGATAGCATTACTGTACATTTGTAGAAATTCACACAAGTTAGTATGCGTATATATTCAAAATGATTACTAGAAAACAACAAGAATGCTTTCATATGCCACAGGAATGCTAGACTTTGCCGCACCTTGATTTGTACATGTGCAACACCTTGGGATACAAGAAGAATTGAAGGATGGGGGAAGGAGGACTCGGTCCCCAGTGGGCCTTTCCTGAAATCCCATCCTAATTTAGAAAACACCCTCTAGATCCATGCCTGCTCTCAGAACAGGAGAGAAGTGAGAAGCCTCCTAGAATCTTTGCGTTTAAATCAGGTTCCTTGGCCAGATCTTTGGAAACACTGTGGCTCTGTGGTTTTAAATCACATGGTTCTGAAAGGCATATCATAATTCTCCCCAAGAGTGATCTGCCCAGGATATCCTAGTTCATGGGCATCAACATCATGTCTTCCCGTGACTGTCTTGAGGCCATTACAGCTGTTTCCCGTCTCAAGCCCACTCTGTGCCGGCTTACTGGGAAGCATCGTTAGAAATCCACACCTGTTCTACTCCGGAAAATTTCTCTGTGCCAACCCCAGGGGGCTGTGCAGTGACAGTGTGGGAGGACCAGGAGAAGAAATCATATCATGAGACACATGCCTCTTGGCCACAACGGTCCTAGGTATTGTATAATTCTCAACTCTGCTAGCTTTGTCACAAGCTAAATTAAAATCAACTTTGGGAAATAAGTGACCCTAGAATCTGACCAAATAATGGGCCCTCCCTTAGTGTCTCCCTGCTCAGACTCCTACACCACAGGTGCTTAGCAGCCTCCTCTCATGCCTTCCCGAGTCTCTGAGCCACCCGTGACAGCCATGGAACTTAGACACAAGTAACTCGGCTCAGCCTAGTGCTTAACACATTTAGAGCAGCCCCCGCTGGCAGCAAAAGCCTGGAAATGCAGGCTGTCACTGGCCCTGAGCTGATGTTCCAATGCAGCCAGCCTTTCATTTTGCCTTGGGTCATGAAGTCAGAACCCCTCATGTATATACTTATATAGCCCTCACTTCACCACAGAGGCCTTCTCATTGAAAAGATATTGTTACTCACCAGATAGAGCCAAAAATGGGGCTTCTGCTTTATCCCTCCTGCAGAAGGAAGTGTATTCCCCTGTCCTCAGACTGATGTAAGTGTTCTAGAGGGAATCACTAATTTTCTGGACTCACTGGCCATTTGGGAAGTTCCTTGGGGTCACAGGAATGATGAGGAGAGTTCACATCCTTTACGGACCACGTGCCACCACCACACCTGATGGAGTCCCATGGAGAGAGTGTTCTGTCCCCAGATCAAACAGGCCATCCCTGATCAAAGGTTGTACCCAAGCATCAGCTCACTTCAACCATGCTTGCACTGCAGGATGCCAGTGGCCAAGAGTCACACTCATCTGCATGATGTTTTTTTAAATTATATTTATTTATTTATAGAAAGAGGGGAAGGGAAGGAGAAAGAGAGGGAGAGAAACATCAGTGTGTGGTTGCCTCTCGCATGCCCCCTACTGGGGACCTGGCCAGCAACCCAGGCATGTACCCTGACTGAGAATTGAACCTACAACCCTGTGGTTTGCAGGCCTGTGCTCAATCCACTGAGCTACACCAGCCAGGGCTCATCTGCACGTTTTTACAGAACCTTTGGCCATTGCCAGTGATCTTGCTCTGAGGTCCCAGTAGCAAAAAACTCATCAAAGTTCACTCCTAATAATTAACCAAGGTGACTCCTAACTCTGCACATATTAAAATAAACCTCAAACTGCAGAGACTCATTCCAAAGCTCAGGATGATTAATTGATTCAGATTTCTGAAACTAATACCAACAGCTCAGACCTGATGGTACTAACCATGGCCCCGTGAGCCCATGAAATACGAAATTATTTAGATATCTCTACCTAAAGTTCAAGGCAGAGCGTAAGGGACTTCCCTCCTTTGCCATGGCTAACTTAGTGACCAGTGCACCTGACGTGAGAAAATGCTCCTGGTAATATAATCGATGGACATAATTCCCAGGCTGAGGAAGGGACCCCAACACCTGATGGGAAATAGACTGTATAGGGCCTCTCACCGCCTCAGCAGGGCTACTCACTCTGCTGCGACAATGGCATATCCTTATATGGACATTACTTACCTATCAGACTTGCCACCAATGAAGCCAAAATGCAAGGACTCAACAAGACATTCTAGGCATCGATGTGATCAGCCCACTTCTAAAGAACAAAACAAAGCAGAGGGTTCTAGAAAAAAGCATTCAGTAAGACTTTTGCCTCTTAACGACCCCAGGCTGCAGCCCTCACGGAGCTGGAATGGCTTCCTCAGACAAACCGTGCTAACTTCTGAGTAAGCCCTACACTGTCTGAGGCGGCAGTTAACGCCTCCCGCCCCAGCCTCCAGGTGTGGACCCCCTCACTGCTCTGCTCTGATCATCAGGCTTACTCTACCAGACCCTTCTGTCACTGTGGTCATTACCACGGGTCTTTTGTTTGTTATCATTGTGCCCAGTGCCATACACCCTTTCATCCCAGCCCTGGACCTTTCTCCTCACATCCCCTGTACTCCGCGCCCTAGTCGATATTTCATGTTAGGCACCCACCTTCAGAACACCCTCTGGCCCCATCTCGACACAAATGTGCTGTTGTCCTACCAGTTGTCATGGGAGGCGCTGGCACTTCCCTGGGCATTGTTCAACACCATCCAACAAGCTCGCATTATTGATCCCAATCAAGACACATCCGAAACACTCTAAACGTGCAGCAGACGGCTAAATGTTTAAGAGGTTTTCCATGAAAGGAAACTCTCCCAGGGCAGCCATGATGGCTGATGACCGCTTGGCTTTGGACTATTAGCAGCCAGAGAGAGTTAGTTCCTGTAAGAGGGCTGCTGCTGCCTGTGGGTAGGTGCACTGGCAAGGTGCCACCAGCAACTTAACAAACGAGACAGCAACACAGCAGAGGCTTTGGAATGAACAGAACAAGAACTGAATTTCGCAGAAAGCCAACATCAGAACAGAGAAAAGAATCAGGGATAAAAATGGACATTACATAGTGAGAAAAGGACCAGTTCTCCAATTACACATAATAATGATTCATCTATTTGCTCCTAACAGAAGATTCCCTAATTTGCAGTCCCCTAGTAACCTTAATGGTGATGTCAATCATCTTTCCATATGCTGGATTTGCCATCGGTGTATCTTCAGGGGTGAGATAGCCGTTCCGATCTCATATATAGATTTTTGAGTTGTTTTATTACTGCTCAGTAAATGCTGTTCAAAATATTTTGGATTCAAGTCCTTTGTGTGTTTTGCAAATATTTTCTTCCAATGTCTGGCTTGACTTTCCAGTCTCTTAACAGTGATTTTTTCAGAACCAAAGTTTTTAATTTTAATGAGGTTCATCTTATCAACTTTTCTTTCTTGGATCTTGCTTTTGGTCTTGTATCTTAATATCTACAGCCTCATTCCCGAAGCCAAAGTTTCCTAGATTTTCTACTATGTTCTATTCTGGAAGTTTATTCGTCTTGCATTTTATATTTCAGTGTAGGATATATTTTGAGTTACTTCTTGTGAAAATTGTAAAGTCTATGTCTAGACTCATTTCTTTCCATGCAGACATCCAACTGTCCCAGCACCAGTTGTTGAAAAGACTGTTCTTTCGCCACTGACTTGCCTTTGGCCCATTTTCGAAGGTCAGTTGACTGTATTTGTGTGGGTCTGTTGCTGGGCTCTCTGCCCTGTCCCACTGACCCGTGTGTCTGTTCTTTCGGGGACTCCCCCACTTACTTGTTGACTAAAGCTTTAGAGTTAGTGTTGAAGGCAGCTACTGTCAACCCTCACCTTGTTTTATTTCCTACAGCACTGTGCTGACTATGCTAAGCGCTTCGTCTTATAAATTTTAAAGTCAATTTGCCAATATCCACAAAGTAGTTATCTATAGACCAAACTGGAGACAACTGGCACCTGAACCACAGCGAGCCTTCCGATACATGCACACAGAACATCTCCACTTATTTGGGTCTTCCTTGGTTTTTTATCAGTTTTACAGTTTTCCTCACATAGATTTTATATACATTTTGTTAGATTTACACCCAAGGGGTTTTTTTATACTATTGTAAATGGTATTTGTGTTTTTAATTTCAAAATCTAATTGTTTGTTTGTTTGTTTTTTTCTGGTCAAGTTGGCGGAGCGCTCGCCAACCCCCAAGACCGCATCAAAACTACAACTAAATTACGTAACAGTCAGCCTGGGGAACCATCTGAAGACTAGCTGAACAAGCTCCTGTAACTAAGGATGTAAAGAAAAAGCCGTGTTGAGACTGCTAGGAGAAGACAGAGGCACAAAACAAGTTCCCAAACCCACTTGTGGAGGTTAAGAATCAGGAGGGATATCTCAGCTGCAGAGGTCCCTGCTGAGGAGCGAGGGGTTCCAGCCCCATACAGGGCTCCCCAGTGCCAGGAAGAGCTGGCGGAGATTCTGCCCACACACAGACTCAGTCACTCATAAACACTCACCCTAAGCTCCAGCAAAGGGACAGCAGCTAGAAAGGTGCCAGAAACTTACAGGGAGAAATTAAATTGTGTGGCTTCAGGGCAAATGCTAGATGGACATGTGCCATTATCCCTATGTTGAGCCCTCCCCCACACAGCCTGCAGGCACAGGTGGGCACCAACTCTCAGTGTGCACTAACCCGGTGAACACCACTCACACCACCCTGGCAGCACCCTGAGACCCCGCTCCACCCACTGCACCCTGCCCTTGGCTCTTTCAGCACCTGTATCTCATGGGCAGCCAGCCTCGGCCTGCACTGCAAAATTTCTTTATAACTCTCCTAGGTCTGCAGGACCCCGGCTGGCAGTTACTGGTTTGGGTGTGCCCTGTGCCTCTTGCTAAGTGGCCCCAGGCCTGGCACTGTGGCTGTCAGCCTTGGGTTGCAAGGTGGCCTCTTCTACATGCCTCCAATCTCAGCACAGGGAGCTACCAACTGCAGATTGCTTTGTAGCTCCTACCAGGTGGCCCTGGGCCAGGCATAGGCAGCAACCCACCTCAGCCTACCCGGGATCCCCTACCAAGAGGCCCCAGAACCAACAGACCCAGTAAGCCATTCAGACACATCAAGCACTACCCAACTAGCTACACAAACAGCACACCCAAAGGGTGGTCTCTGAAGGCACCAAAGTCCCACTGGGGTGAATCCTGCTCTGTGGGATCAGCCACCACTGTGGTTATGGCCAGTCCTCGCAGCCAGTCAACCTGAAGGTCAACCCTACCCACTGATGTGCCCACAGCAATCAAGGCTCAACTACAACAGGAGGGTGTACACAGCCCACATTGGAGGGGGTACACTTGGAGTGTCCAGCTTGGGTGATCAGGGAGGCTGTGCCACTGGGCCCTAAAGGACACCTACTACATTAGGCCATTCTACAAAGCCCAGGACACACAGCTCTACCTAATACACAGAAACAAACACAGGGAGGTAGCAAACATGAGGAGAAGAAGAAAAATGTCCCAAATGAAAGAACAGAACAAAACTCCAGAAGAACTAAACAAAATGGAGACAAGCAATGTGCTAGATGCAGAGTTCAAAACACTGGGTATAAAGATACTCAATGAACTTGAGGAAAGATTAGATGAACTTAGAACTTCAACAGCATAAAGAAGGGCATGGAAACCATAAAAAGATCCAGCCAGAGATGAAAGATAAACTAACTGAAATGAAGAATCCACAGTAGAATAGATAAGGCCGAGAATCCAGATGGCAATTTGGATTACAAGGAAGCAAAGAACACCCGATCAGAATGCCAAATGAAAAAAAGAAGCCAAAAAAGTTAAGATAGTGTAAGGAGACTCTGGGACAACTTCAAGCACACCAACATTCACACCATGGAGGTGCCTGAAGTAGAGGAGAGAGAGCAAGAAATTGAAAAACTACTTGAAAAAATGATGAAAAACTTTTCTAACCTGGTGAAGAAAATAGACATACAAGTCCAAGAAGGACAGAAAGCCCTAGACAAGATGAACCCAAAGAGACCCACACCAAGACACATCATAATTAAAATGCAAAAGGTTAAAGACAGAAAATCCTAAAAGCAGCAAGAGAGAAGCAGTTAGTTATCTGCAAGGAAGCTCCCATAAGACCGTCAGCTTATTTTTCAACAAAAATTTACACACCACAAGGGATTGGCAAGAAATATTCAAAGTGATGAAAAGTAGAGAAATACGACCAAGATTACTCCACCCAGCAAAGCTATGATTTAGGATCAAAGGACATATAAAGAGCTTCCCAGACAAGAAAAAGTTAAAGGAGTTCATCACCACCAAACCCGAATTACATGAAATGTTAAAAGAGTGAAGAAGGGGGTGTGGGGAGGAGAGAAAAAAGATTAAAAATACGTCACAGCCAGCGTGATTCAGGTGTTTGGGTACTAGGTGTGGTCCTCAAATGGACCCCCATGACCCAGGTTGAGAGGAGAGGTTTAGGGAGATGGAAGATACATCAGAAGTTCAGTTTTGACCTTCCTTGGCACATACTCTTCTGCCTATGATGAATTTTCCTATTGGGCCTTCCTGGAAAAATTCCTACTGGTTCTCGAAGATGCTGCCAGAGACCACTCCTCTGAAAATCTCTCTGGGGCCAACACAATTTGCAATTCCTGAGAAGATCGTAGCTCATCAGGACAACCTGGAAACCTCTGAATCCCCACGTATCTCACTTACCCTCCTCTTTGAGTTTCTCTTTGACTGATCCAGTGCCCGACCCTCCGCGCCGCACACAGTTGGCCTGGGAAGAGTTTTTGCGCATCAAAAGAAGAAAGGCAGTCTGCCGAATGTTGCTGCAGTTCAGGATGTGGCCACGAGGGGGCAGCAACGAACAGGTCAAGGGTCTGAAAGGCACTCCGGCTTTCCGCGTCTTTTTCTTTCTTTTCTTTCCTTTTTTTTTTTTTTAAGAGGAAAAGGGAGAAAACCCCCCACGACCCTATTTTTCCCATCTACTCCAGCTACCCAGTGGCGGTGCCCCGCAGAGCAACAGCAAGTGGAAGTTATGCAAAACCTAAATTAGATCAGTCCCTCCTCTACTCTGAATTCTCCACTAAGCCACCTCTCTGGGGATAAAAGCTCGTTTCCCCGCAGCCCCCCAATCCCCCGCGATCTGCCCCACACACCCCCTCTTCACCTCCCTGCCTTCACGTCCTCCCGTTGTCCCCCTCGCTACCTCTGCTCCAGCTACACTAGCCTTCCGGTTCCTCAAATCAAACAGTGTCTGGGTTGGGGGACAGCTTTGTTGCCTAGAGAAATCCATCTTTGCAGTTACTTTGTAAATGTATAGTCCACTTATATTATATCTTGAGAAACACGGTTTCCCTTCTGCCTGTAGTTCCAATTACAGCTATTGTGTTACTTGTACACCTGGCAAAGTGGAACGTCGCTTTCCTAGAGGGCACTGGATCCACATTTGGATCCATCTAGAAATGTAGTGGTTTGATCTCTGGCTGGTGTGGATCAGTGCGCTGCGCGCCGTCTTGCGAATCAGGGGGTTACCGGTTCGATTCCCTGTCTGGACCCATGCCTGGGTTGCCGGTTGGGTATCCAGTGGTGTTGCTCTCCTTCCCTTTCTCCCTCACTTCCCCTCTCTCTCTACAAATAAATAAATTTCTAAAAAGTTGAAATGTAGTGGCTTGAAATCGCTTAAATATTGTAGATGGCATTTCTTAAAGTGATATATTTAATTATTTCATCTGTTAAACGCCTCCACCAAGCAAACCCTTCTGAGGTCCTTAACAGTTATCATAAATTCAAAAACTAAACATATAAATGGAAGAAATGTGTTCTCTTAAACATTCTGATGCTGCTTCTAAACTCAGCCAAATTATCGTAAACTTTTCAACTTAAAGTTACCAACCTGAAATCAATTAGTCATCCCTGGAAGGAGACACAAAAATCTAGTAAGTTTGTTCCCTCCAAGGTGGTAGCAGGGGTAAGTTGGGGAACCAGAGTGGGAGAGAGGCTTCTCACTGTAAATTATTTGGGAGTTTTTTAATGTGAAATTATGAGGTAGGAGGGGCCCTTCAACTTTGTCCCCACCATTTTCTTTTACTAAAAGAAAAACAGCCCTGGCTGGTGGGGCTCAGTGGATTGAGTGCGGGACTGTGAATCAAAGGGTCACCAGTTCAATTTCCAGTCAGGGCACACGCCTGGGTTGCGGACCAGATCAGGTCCCCAGTAGGGGGCCCGCGAGAGGCAACCACACATTGATGTTTCTCTCCCTCTCTTTCTCTCTCCCTGCCCCTCTCTCTAAAATAAATAAATAAAGTCTTTCAAAGGAAAACGTATCAAGCAATTAGAACCAAATGTTAAATCTGCGTCTTCATGTGGTGGTACAGGGGTGTTTTAGGGATTATCTTCTGTGCTTTCTGATTTTTTTTAAATTTAGGAGATATATATATTTCATATAATAAAATTTACCATCTTTCCCATTTTTCAGTGCCCAGTTCAGTGGCAACCATCCCCACCATCCATCTCCAGAACTTTCTCATCTTCCCAAACTGAAACTCTGTCCCCACTAAACACTAACTCCCATCCACCCCTCCCCAAGCCGCCCTAACCCACCACACGCTTCCTGTCTGTGAATTTGACCACCACAGGGACTTCGTGTAAGTGTGATCACACTGGCCTTGTGTGACTGGCTTGTTTCACTCAGCATAATGTCCTTGAGGGTCATCCATGTGGTAGC
Organism: Macrotus californicus; assembly: GCA_007922815.1. NCBI lineage: Eukaryota > Metazoa > Chordata > Mammalia > Chiroptera > Phyllostomidae > Macrotus > Macrotus californicus. The sequence goes on from VMDR010000558.1 coordinate 16,194, forward strand.
ACGTGTCAGAATCTTGTCTGTGTTTTCAAGTTAAATTTAAATTAAAAATACAAAAGCATGTGCGCGTGATTAAAATTCATGAGCCATTTTGCCGGGCCTGAACTGTGGGGTCTTGGCCTTCTCTCTCTGGTCATCTCCAAGGCTCTGCCTGCGCTCTTCTCCCTCTCCTCACCCCCTTCCACTGCTTTTCTGTGGCAAGGGATCGGGACTTAGCTCACAGCTTCCCTCTCCCCCACCTGTCTCCCCACACTGGTGTAGATTCTGGCCATCTTTGAAATTTTTCAGCAACATACTTTGCCCTTTAATTTCTTCTTCTACCAACTGTAATTTTCTTGACTGTTCCAGATGGGTAATATGAAAAGTGGGTGTTTTTAAGGCACTTCCTAGGTGCTAGGCACCCCTCAGTGTTTGTACACGGATTACCTAGTTTAATACCCACAGCAACCACATCAGATCTCTGAGAGCACCCTTACTGTTCCCGCTTTAGAGATGGGAAGCTGAGGCCCGGAAAGGTAAGCCTGAGATGCCCCACATCGCAGAGCCTTGCACAGGGTAGAGCCTGAGATGCCTCTGGTAACGTTCGGTTTGGCTTGAATCTCACTGGGAATGAGTAAATAATTTCCTTAGCCCTGACCGATGTCACTCAGTGTGTTGGGCATCATCCGGGAGGGCAAAGGGTCATCAGTTCAATTCCCCGTGGGGGCATATAGCTGGGTTGCGGGTTCAGTTCACGTGCAGGAGGCAACCAATTGATGCTTCTCTCTCACGTCAATGTTTCTCTCCCTCTCCTTCTCCCTCCCTTACCCTCTAAGTAAAATAACAATATTAATTTCCTTAACGGCTATACCTAAGGTTGGTCAGAACTCAGCCAGGGTACACTTCAGAGTTATGCGCGTCGTTACCTGTAAATTTTACATTGGAGAAAAGAACTGCAGATGAATATTAAACTCTAGTTAGGGGTATGGGCACTGAAATGCTGAGGGAAATGTGCAGATGTCCGTGACTAATACCTACCTAGGTAAAAAGTAAGATGGATGAATGGATAGATATTAAAACAAATATATTCACATTTTTCTTGTAGTGCCCAGGAGTATGTGGGTGTTCACTGCATAATTCTTTCAACTTTGCTGTGCACATTTAAAATATTTCAGAATAAAATACCGAAATGTCTGTCCTGAACTTCCCACAGGAAAATCTATCTTCTCCCACCTGAACAGGCGAGAGGTCCCTCAAATTCAAGGCCTCCACACTTGGGTTCTTCCCACAAAATGGTTTGTCTCCGGAGTGTCCTCCTTGAAGTGGGTTCTGATTCACCAGGCCCAAAAGCTGGAAGTTACCAGAGACTCTCCCCTGTTACCATTGGGTCCCGAGATTTATCTTAGGGTGACCAACCATCCTCCAGTTTACCAAGACTGAGAGGGTTCCGGGGATGTGAGACGTTCTACACTAAAACCAGTAAAGTCCCGGGCAAACTGGCATGAGCTGATTTCCCAACCATCATTTCTGCTTCTTTTGCCATGTTCAGTTGATTGAAGTCTCTGCTGCTCTCGTCTTTACAAATAATACACACAATAGTGATAGTCATAATAATTACAATAAGCAGTGGCAGCTGGCTTATAGCAAGTAACTGCTACAGGCCTGTTCCATCTGTGGCAGGTCTTTTGATGCTCACAACGCCTCACACTGAATGACTGTACTGCCATCCATGTCGAAGATGAAGAAATAAGGTCCAGACAGGTAGGGTCCTTGGCCAGCAGTCTTACCGATAAATCACAGCAGAGGAGCTGGAATCTGAACCCAGGCCAACGGCTGCAGAGCACCCAGGCTCGACCAGCTTTGAGCAGCCATACACAGTGCCCACTCCGAGTGCCCCTCACTGTCGGCTTACCCTCCCTCAACAACCATTCACGTTTTCATCAGAATGATTGCTTAGGTAAATATTGTTTTCCTGGTTATGAAAATATTGCCAGCTGATAATTTTAAAGAGGAATTCAATAAAGAAATCAATAAAGTAGAAAGTAATTTCTCAGAGCAGTGCGCCCCAGAAGATGCCACTCTTAATTTGGTTCCTGTTTCTTCTTGGTGTACAGGACTGAGCACTTGTAGTTTTGTATCAAGATACCGTGTGATTGACTGATAGGTAGGTCAGTAGATGGATGTAGACAGTGATAAATACAGAGGTGGACAGAGATATGGAGATAGATAGATAGATAGATAGATAGATAGATAGACAGAAAGAGATATGGACAATGATACAGATTTGTCTTTAACTTGCTTTTCTCCAGACTGATCTTTTAAAAACACAGCTTGGACCCCATCCTCCAAACCCGTCACCCTCCAAATCAAGTCCCTACTCCATAGCTCCAGGCCATTGTTCCGATGGCCCCTTTAACTCTGCGCCCCAGTCCCTGCTCCCTTCCACTGGCCTCCGCCCTCAGGCTCTCCTTACACCAAGGTACCAGTCTGGTGCCCACCTCCCTTCACTGACCTATGCTTGTCAGAAGCAACATTAGCCCCACGCCCACTCCTGCCCACACTGAGTGTGCAGTGGTGGTCCACTCAGACCTGCTTTTATGGGAACTCTTGGTGGGGAGGATGGGGAAGGGGTGCTTGACAATGGTAGAGACGGAGGAGTGGGGGTGCAACTGTGTCTGCGTAGCCTGAGGAGGTGGCCTTTAAGCCAAGTACTAGATGACAGGAAGGTGGGGGGAGCATGGTCCTGTGGAGAGAACAGCAAGTGCAAAGGCCTGAGGCAGGAATATGCCGTTCTTAGTGTGGCTTGAGCACTGTGACCGGGATGAGAGAGAGACGCACAATCTAATCGGGGATCGCCAGTGACTCTCTGAGTTGTGTCTGGGGCAGATTATCAACCCTCACACCACCAGCGTTAGAACTGCAGCCAGCTGTAAAGGAGGTGGTGGAATCCATTCAAGGGATAAAGCCAGGAGGGGTGCGGGGAGGCTTCACACTCACACCAGAGGGAAGGGGGGTCCTGAAAGGGCATCCCTTCACTTCACCATCCCCCAAATAAGTCCTGAACAACCACCTTTGTGTGCCCAGATTCTAGATGCCAGAGGAACACGACAGGGAACCAGACCAAAAAGCTCTTGTCCCCTTGGAGATCACTCTGGTGGGGAGACAGACTAAAAGGTTGTGTTTTGTCAGGCTGCGATAAGGGTGACAGAAAAAACGAAGCTGGAGAGGGAGTCAGAGCGGGGTGGAAGATGTGCCTTTTAGATAAATTAGAGAAACTTGAATAGAATGGGAAGGGAGCCATAGGGCTGAGGTGGGTGGAATCTGGAGAAGGAAGAGCCTTCTGAACAAGTGGACCAGAAAGTGCCAAGACCCTGGGGTCAGAGCGTGCTCCTATTCCAGAAAGGCCAGAGAAGCGGTAAGAGCAAGGGGAGAGGGCAGAGTGGGCAGGGCACATGGGTGCCACTCAACCGTGGAATTGACGTTGCTGGTGGGGAGCAAGGCAGGGTTGGAAGGGGAGAGAGGCTCTGAGCCAAATCCCGACCCCTGCCCCCACCACCCACCCGCCACACACACAGAAAATCAGCAGAGCAGAGCTCCCCTGGGCAGACACAGGGAGAATACCTTCTTCGGTACCCTGGAGATGACCAGAGAGATGTAGGCAAGAATCAGAAAGTTTCACTGCATGTTCCACACAAAATCTTATCTATTTTAATCATGTGCACACGCTTTCATAAAGTTTATAATTTAAAAATAAAGAGGCCCTGACTGGTGTGGCTCAGTTGGTTGGAGTGTCTTCTGGTAACCAAAGGGTGTATTCCTGGTCGGGGCGTGTCCGGGAGGCAGCCAACTGATACTTCTCTCTCGCATCAATATTTCTCTCTCTCCCTTCCTCTTTTTCTAAAAGAAAAAAAAAAAGTCCTTGGGTGAGGAAAAAGTAATAATTTTTCAAACTTTATTTTTTTTGTTTTGTTTTTAGAGAGATGGGGAGGAAGGGACAGGGAGAGAAACATCAATGTGTGGTTGCCTCTTGCACAGCCCTACTGGGGACCTGACCCGCACCCTAGGCATGTGCCCTGACTCTAGGAACTGAACCGGTGACCCTTTGGGTCACAGGCCGGCACTCAATTCACTAAGCCACACCAGCCAGGGTGAAAAAATAATAATTTAAAAATATAGCCCTGGCTGGTGTAGCTCAGTGGATTGAGTGCGGGCCTGCGAACCAAAGGGTTACCGGTTTGATTCCCAGGCAGGGCACCTGCCTGGGTTGCAGGCCAGGTCCCCAGCAGGGGAATGCACGAGAGGCAACCACACATTGAGGTTTCTCTCCCTCTTTTTCTCCTTCCCTTCCCTACTCTCTAAATAAATAAATAAAATCTTAAAAATTATATATAGCCCTGGCTGGTGTAGCTCAGTGGATTAAGCGCGGGCTATGAACCAGAGGGTTGCCAGTTCGATTCCCAGTCAGGGCACATGGGAACCTGGGTTGCGGGCCAGGTTCCCCAGTGGGGGCCAAGTGAGAGGCAACTACACATTGATGTTTCTCTCCCTCCCTTCCCCTCTGTCTAAAAATAAATAAATAAAATCTTTAAATATATATATATATATATATATATACACACACACAAAAAAAAAATATGAACATCTTAAGATTTTATAAAATGGTATCACCAGTATCCCATTTTTCTGAAGACAAATATCGGTATAGAAAAACAACAGAGGGGAGAGGGGTGGGAGGCAAATGCAGACAACTGTAACTGAACAACAATAAAGCAATTTTTTTTTTAAAGCAACAGAAAAGAAATACTAATGGATAGTTACTCTCCAGGCAGAAATATTATTGGAGAGTATAATTGTTTTCTTTGCACTTTTCAGCATTTTCCAACTTTTCTATAAAAACCACATGTTACATACAATAAGGTGTTAAAAATGTATAGAAAGCATAGATTACCCTAAGACACTCCTGTACCAGCCACATGAAGAAGCAAATGTTAACATTTGGTCCCAATTGTCTCTGACCATTTTTTTCCTTTTTTGTGAAAGAAAACAGTAAGGATGAAGTTGAAGCCCCTTTCCCAACCCGCTTTGTCCCCAAGCCCCAATTCTATTCCTGCCCCCCCCCACAAAACAAGCACTGCCCCGAGTCTGGAGTGAGGTCCCTTTCCTGTGTTTACATCTGACCGCAGTCTTCGTAAGAGGAAGTCTGTACTGTTCTGCTGGCAAAATAACCAACAGCGCTTTCTAACAAAACCCCAAACAGTGCCTAAGTGATAAAATAGAGAAAGAACGCCCCACCCGACCCCCAAAGAAAGGAGAGTGACCAACAGCTACCACACAAACTTCTCAAGCGTGTCGGCCCAGCCCGGGCCCGGCGGGTTTTCTTGTCGGTCAGAGCTCAATGCATGTTGAAAACACTTTTCAGTTTCTTGGATCATACTCATTTTCAAGTAAACTTCTTTAATCTGGAATCTATGATTTACAGAGAAGTTGCAAAGGACAGTACAAAGAGCTTGGACAGGCGCCTCCTTGTCTCCCCTACGGGTAACATCTGCTAGAACTGTTCTGGGAGAACCTCCCAGAGACGAGGTTCTTCTCACCGATGCAGTAAAGAGCTAAAGCTCAGCGAGTCCACAAGCTGGAAGCAGAGTTCATTGGCGACCCGTTCTCTCCTAGCTGAGGTGGGGGTGGGGGGCTGAAAGGCACAGTTTTGGGGTGAAGCAAGGTAAGGGCAGCCAAAGGCCGGGGTGGCAAGCGCAGGGGCAGTGGGGGCCGAGGGCTGGGGTGGCAAGCACCCATGGCCAGAGGCCAGAGAGCCCAGAGCACCAAGCCTTCCAAGCCCTTTGTCCTGAGGACTTACATAGTTGGCAGTATGGGGTGAGGGGGAAGAAGTTTCATATTGGTTGACAGGTAAAGGTGGTGCTAGCTTTCCAGGAAGGGCGTGAATACCCAAAGGCATCAATGGGCTTCTTCCTTTAGGCACTATGGGCCCTTTGCAGCCATGCAGGCCTGGGGATGAAGCACAGTTTCAAAGACTTTCCTTCCCAGATAATGGAAAAGATACGTAGAATTGCAAGGGCCGCTGACTCGGTGGGTGGGGCATGTGTCCCCCTCATCCCTGCCTTGCTTTGCTACCTGCCTTACCTGTCAAGACTGCGACCCATCAGTAACTACTAAGAAATTAGGTTTCTCGGCTGTGTTACAAATCACGACACTCCTGGCTTTATTTGGGTGTCACCAGTTTTTGCAGCGATGTTCCCTTCCTGACCCAGGATTCCATGTTTCATTGTGTCCTCACGTCTGCTGGGTCTCACCCAGTCTGCCACTGCTCCTCAGACCTTTTGGACGACTGGGACACTTTTTGCAGAGCACTGAGCAGGTCTTCTGTAGAATATCCCTCAGGTGGGGTATATCTGGTATTGTTCTTATCATTAGCCTGTGGTTACCTGTTGTTGGAAGAAACCCACAGAGGTGAGATGCCCCTCTCACCTTATTACTGTGGGGCCACGTGACTTCAAGCCAACGCACTACTGTATGTTAGGCGGGGCCATCTGGTCAAGTGGTGCCTGCCTGGTGTCTCCACTGAAAAGGCCCCACCTTTTCCTTTTCCAAACTTGATTCCTTGGATGAGACTCAATCACTCTTTTCATTCCTGTCCACACTCAAAAGGAGGCTGGAAGGGTTGAGTTCTAGCTCCTAGAGGAGCCTTTCCTCCTAACATGACTTGGAGTTCTTTCCAAGGAAGATTGGACTCTTTTTTTGCCCTCACACCCATTTTAAAGACCCGGAGACTGAGGTTGAAGACCAGACTTCCTCATTAGAAGGTGGCCCAACCCAGGGTGAATGAAGCCCCACCCAGAGCTGGATCAGGGCTGTGGCGCCCCAAGTGTGAAGGCAGGTAGTGACTCTGAGCCTGTGTGGGGGAAGGGGAGGAAACTAGGTCCCCCAGGCGCGGTCCCGGGCCCCAGTAGTTGGGTATGGGCCGCCCTGTGAGGGGCTTACCCGATTTTACAACTGAGCCACCTGCGCCAGGAGGGGTGGGGCGGCGCTGGGTGACCCAGCAGGATTCCGGGGCGTGGCCCGCTGGGCCAGGTGGGGAGCGCAGGGCCCCAGAGGTCACCTGGGTCGGCCCTGAGGCCACGGGCAGGGCGGGTGGGCCACCGCCCCCTGAAAGCGGGGCAACTTCTGACTGCGAGCGCCCCGCACTTCGGCAGCTCGGCTCCCCCGGCGCCTGGCGTTGACCTCGACCCCGGGCCCCCAGCCAACCGAAGGTGAGACGGGTCCTACAGGTGCAGACGTGCTGGCAGCCTCCCATGGGAGGGGTCTCCCCCTGTTCTCATGACCCACTTCCTGTTTTACTAGGCTGCAGCGAAGGGCAGTCCGCCGGTGCCGGGTGACCCAGGCGTTGAATGAGGGGCCCCTATCCACCCCGGAAAGGGACTGTAGGGACCAGTATAAGTGTGCAGAGCACTAGTCAGGAGGGAAGAGGGAGACAAGGAGGTGAGGGGCAGGTCCGACAGGCCACACGTGCGGGGGCCCCAGTGCCCAGCGCCTGCCCACCTACCCCAGAGGGTGGAGCCACTT